>OY288282.1:84989729-85269474 GCA_958450335.1 Hibiscus tridactylites | reverse complement strand
TCCCTAGACAAACCCTTTTCCCAGCTTGGAAAACTGGGTCCTTGAACAGTTTTTCAGGGACAAATCTGCAATGTTTCAACCATCTATCCGGCTTGAATCGGAGACAATCGGGGCCCCAAACCCGCTCCATCCGACCCATTGCATATGGATGGTAGGTCACCCTTGTCCCTTTCCTCACAAAGGTACGGTCAGGCAAAATGTCGTCTTCAACAGCAAATTTCCTTTGAAACTTCCACGAATCGCCATCGACGTTGAAAATACCTTTACCAAGAAGATCGCCGAGGATAGCAGCGAAAGGTTTGGCCTTTGGGTAGTTTTCAAATCTGGTTTTGAGAACGTGGTCGACGTTTTCAGGGTTGGCAGTGATGGTATTTCCCAGGACATGGATATGGATGGTTCCGGTTGCAGATTTTTGAAGGAGGTGAGTGAACCAATCGCAAAGATTATCGAATTCTTTGGTCCAAGTTGAAGTGAGATAAGCCTGGCAGATTTCACAATTACACCCGGCCTTCAGCCTCAAAACGAAGATCAACAATGAAAACAAGAGGGTGAAAGACAAGAACGTGATGCAGAAAGCAGTGCACGTGGAGGAAACCCACGAGTAGAATCCTGAAACCATTGAAGAAATCGAAAAAAAAAGGAGAAAGCTTGACAAATGTAATATGAGTGATGACTTATGAGACGATGAATGAAAAAAATGAAGGAGAGCTGATGGCTTTATATAATATTGGGTCTATGTTTACTTCTATAAAATAAATGAAATTGGGGGACTGAAAAAAAAAAATTCAGGGTATAGAATATTCTATACATAGGCGGTAAAAACTAAAAGTATCAACAAGGGCCTTAGGTTTAGGGTATAGTGAGTTAGTTTAGAGTATAAAGTTTAAGGATAATTTAAGGTTTAGGGTTATAATTTAAGATTTATAGGTTAAAACTTAAATCATCACCATATTACCCTAAAAACTAAACACTAACATTATTACATATTAGTTTCTAACGTTCTGATTGAATATTTTGAAATCTAAACATACCCTTTCGTTAATTTCACAAGAGTTTAATGTCGGCTTCAAATTAATATACGCTAAGCAATAAATAATCAATCCTTCTTTCACATTCTTGACAAACCAGAACATGATCTAAGTTTAAGTTATGGAGCCCAGCTCCTCTGCATTGGGCTTCAAGACATTTTCCCCCGAATAATGGGCTTCAGGACATTGGGTCATTGTTTAGAGGACAGCCATAAACTTCAAGCATTTCATGCGAAGAACAATTCTCGACAATGGCATTCATTATCCTGAAAGTTGTGTTTTCTTGGTGTTCATTCAGTTCGTGCATGATGAGGTAACCCATTTCCTTCTCTAATTATCAGTTTTAATGCAATTTGGGTTATGAAGTTTTCATCACTTAGCACTGTTGTTTGATATTTTTTGTTGGGTTTTTGGAATTTAATTTCTATTACTTTATGGATAGAACGAATTCGTGAACAATTTAGTGTCTTAATATTTCAGGGAAAGTTCTCATGACCAATTCTATCAGCTTGAAGCCATGAAGGACCCAATTAGGGCTGTTTATATTGTTGGAGCAGTGGCATTAGTTTCAGGTTTGGAAACAGGTTTTTTTTATCATACAGTATTTGTTAATACAGACCAGGTTTTCTTATTGGGATATTTCTTATTGTCTATTTCCATTTGAGCGGTTACCCATGTTTGAATGTGTTCCCGACATAGATACTTTAGGAAAAATCAAGATTCCGGCTAATATAGGTCTAGATGAATCTTGTTCCTTAAAGTAGCAAATTATGCTAGGTATGATAAATTATAAACTTCTTTATCTAAAAATTTGATTTCTGGACAAAGAAAGGGGCAGTGAATTTTAATGTTCTATGATAATTGACAACGTTTCTAAGTTGTAAGGGTTATTTGTTGCAACTAAAAAGTAGGGAACATATCGTTTCAAATTTTTATCAGTTCGATTTGTCAATTATGGATTCTTCGAGTTGGCATTGCGAGTCATTTAAAAAAATCACTGCTTGATTAATCTAAATTTAGGGGTGTACCGCAACAAATTAGTCGATCCTGGGTTTTATATTGTATGAGAGGTTCATGCTTCATACTAAACCCAAAAGGAGGCACATTTGAGTAGGGTAGAGCATTTTTACGTTTTTGAGATCTTTTTTTTTTCTTTGTCATCAGGAAGGAAAATGTAACAATTTTATATTACCACCTGGTTTTCTGCATACCAGCAACTTTTTTTAATTTCATACAAGTGGTTAAGCTAGTTGAGTGTTCTTGAAGCTGTGCAATGTATTCCAAAGATGATGTGTTTAGCGGCTATGATCTCAAAGCTACTTTTTATGCTGTTTGGCTGTCTTTCTGCTCATGAATTATCTGTTTTTTCTCGATTGAATCATTTGTTTCAAGCACTCTGATTAAGGAGTTTAGTTAAAGAGCCTGAAGTATTCCAAGAGCTTTTAGCTTTCCAGCTTCATTTTAAAAAAAATCCATCGTAGATTTCCAAAGTAAACCATAATAATGAACATTAGAAACTTGAATTTATCATGCAAATTTGAAATACCTTTAATACTAAACTTCAAACAGTTTTAAGGTTGAAAAAAGAAAACAAATTTCAAAAATTGATGTCTTAGGAGAACAAAAAAAACTTTAGCATCTCTGGACAGAAAGTCAAATGAACAAAGAAAAGTGGGCATTAACATCTTTGTAGAAACTGATGTCACCTTCACTATTTTTATGTGTATGAGATGTATGCCAATATCTTAAATCGAAAAGCATGAATATTTATAAGTTCTATTTCCATTTAAGAGTTTGCAAGTTGCTAGTTTCAGCATGTTATACCAAGTACCAACAGAAGGTAACATTTGATGGTGTTTTTTGCTCATGTAAGGCTGCATGAAATCTATCAGTCTGGTAGATTTGAACTCCTGGGGGGAGGTCTTAGGACATAATTCAATATTATCTGGGTTAAGCAGAGTTTCAATCCATTCCATGGAACTAAAGTTGGCTTGTTAACCAAAATTAGCGTCTGTTGGTTCATTAAGAGTGGTGGGATAGGCTTGGGTGAATTTGAACTACTTTGGGTCATTAAGATGTTTAACTAAAAATCTGTGTAATACTATTTTGTCTTGTGCAGCTACAATAAATAAGACAACTGTAAATGGACTGTTACATTATCAGATAAGGATAATGGGTCCCAGTTGATAGTCTAAGTATTTATTCAGGTTGAACATGTGGCATGGACCTGCTGTACCACCTTATGTGTCAATAAGGTGTAAAGTGGACCCTCAATGCATGCCAAGCTGGATTAGATTGGGAGTGCTTTATGGGGTTAGAATTTTGGAAGTACCATAAGCAAAAAAAATTACTGTTATATTTATCATTGCTTCATGGTTAGAACCATGATCTTTTGGTTAACTTTTTATTTATTGAGTTGCTTATAACCAGTTATGAACTGGAACTTAGTACCATCTTCATTTTCTGCTCGTGTTTGAAGTCCTTGGTTTTGTTTTCTTAACGCGTTGTATGATATCTGGAAGAGGCTTGGGACTTCAAATGTTAGCCAGATACCTTTTGATTGACGAATCAGGTGTTTTCTCACTAAACCAAACAAGATGTAACTTAGTGCCAGCAACTCTCAATGAAAGAGGACAAATATTTCTTGACATTTGTCATTAGGTTTTGTAGGTGTTATCAGTGAAACGACATACTAAACTCGTGTGTTCTGACAACACATTTTGCTTGTTATCACTTTAAGGGGGTGCATCTCATGCAAAGCTCTTTTATTCTCACCTTGGATAAAATATTTCCTCCATTTTCAATTGTGCTTGTTTAAAAGTATTCATTAGTATCAGAAATGGCTTTGTCTATTGTCAAAGGACTGCTGCAACAATATGTACAATCACTGTTTGATGAGGTTCTTGGTTTCTCTTCCTTTTAATATTATTAGTGTTTTTTTCTGTTCTGTAATATCTTTTGTGTCATAAGTGTCCTTTGGATTTAATTTGCTATCTATGCATGGGGCTTTTGGTTAAGTTGCCACTTGATCTTGAATCAGATGTCTTAACATTATAGGTCATTTTTTGGGATTATACTAATTTTTTATATATTTTTATACTGTTTGGGTTATAGCTTCTATTGCAGAAATGTACTTGCTCAAGTATATGTGGCATTTATGCATTAACTTAGTATTGAATCTGTGTGGGTTCACTGTTGTTCTTTACAGGGAATTATAAATGAGCAGTTTTCTCATATTCAGCATCTGAAAATGGTTGGAAGAGCTGATCATTTTGTGCAGTTGATCAATATGTACTGCCTCGATGTGGAAAGCATCATATCACAACTTGCAAGCTACATGTAGCTTTGTTGTTAATATTTGATCAAAAAAGCTAGTTTTCTTTCATTTGGATTAATTTTAATTGGGCTATTCTTTGCAGTGATATCCCTGATGTGGATTTCTCTAAGTTGGCTGCTCTGACCACAGAAGTAACTGAGAGAAGCTCCCGGTAATGTTGATCTTAATTTTCATGAAGGACTCCATCAGATCCCTGATATATTTCTTGTAGTGTTTACTGGATCAAGAATATTGATTGAAAATTGTCTGATGGTTCTTTTTTTCTTTTTAAAAAGAGAGAAATATCGAAGTAATAAATGAGTTCTTCATTGTATGCCCCGTAATAGTATTAAAACCAATGTTGAAATCAAAATAATATGTTCCTTGATTATGAAAAACGAGCATGTATTTATAGGGCAAGGCATGTGTTTTAGGTCTGCAGCAAAGGTGCAAGGTATGCCAAGATGCGCAACTAACACTCTGGTAGAATCACTACCTACACTTCCCCTTTTCTATAAAATCATTGCCGGTGTAGTGTATAATGAACAAAAGACGCGGAGCATCTCCGCTGCAATAGGATGTTGATAAAATAGAAGCATCCATATATGCCAAAATAAAATTATAAAAGGTGACAAATAATTACGTATAGATACTGTGGGTTTGTTACGTATCAGGATACATCATTAGACTTTGTGGTCGGAAGACCACTTGGCAGAGAGAGAAACATGAAAATAATTAAAAGATCGAACTTTTGGTCTTGTAAGAATATTGTGATGCCCTTACCGAAAGAAGAGAATATTGTGATGCTTCATTTATGTGGCTTTGGCTTTTTAAGAAAAACACTTATGTCCAAAGTAACATTTACAGTCTTGTGAAATTGAGAAGTTAAGATGTGATATATTTATGTGGTTTAGTCTCAATTTATCCAATCATCATTTACTGATTACTGATTGGATATTATCCCCCACCCCTACCTAATGTATTTGAACAGTATTGGAGCCGAGCACGTGAGACTTGCATGTGTGGATCTCATGCAGGCCTGTGATCAGAAGCAGAAGCAAAAGTATGAAACTTTCTCGTATGGAATTTCTCTTTGATTCTTTTTAATCTACGTATGCTGCCTCGTGAGAAAATGTTGACACGTCTTTGTCAATCCTGCACCTTGAAGCAACCATTTTCCATATCTGATTTTATCTGTCCCACATCCATTTATCTTTAGATATCATTCAGTCGTTATGCTATATGATCTGTTTATGTTTTAAATATTTCTCGCTTGTTGCACTATAAACATTCATATTTCAGCTTCCTTCGGGCCTTGAATTGGACAAAGACTGAATTCACTCGTACCCGGACCAAGTTGCAGGTTATTGTCCAGGTATAAACTCAACTTTAATTCACATGACTGTTACATTACATTTTTTTTGAGTTAAAGCAAGACGTAAAACTTTTATGGACATGATAATGAAAATAAACAACACAGAAAGTGTAAGTTCAGATCCAATCAAGCTGCTTATCAATTTAGGCCTTGCTGAACCAGTGCCCTTTCATTTCAGTAACACCTTTTCTGGATTTGTTTTCTGAACCGTCGTGTCTTGAGGCCCCTCTGTCTGGTCTTTGTAAGTATGAACAAAGAATATATATGTGTGTGAAGAAAATCCCAGGATTTTTGTAAATCAGGTTATTTTTGTACGAAATTTCAATCCGTACCTTTGTTTATAAGCTTCATTAATGAATGAACATACTAAAGAAACCGTTTAGAAACATTTCCAAGTGTGCTAATCTCCTAGAAAATTATCAACTGTAAATAATGAAGCCTAATATTTTCTGTGTTTAGTTATTGTTTGTCAGTGTGTAATGACCTTAAATTGGGATAACTAAATTTATCAATGCTAAGAATATTGATATTGTTGAAGATTTTATTCTTAGAATGGTAAAGTTTTAGACCTAGTTATCCTAAAGGAGTAATGTTGACTGTATTGATCATTAGAGTCTAGCCTTAATTATTATGCCGAGTTTGCATTTCTGAGAATTTATTGCTTAGTTCATCAACATCTTATCATCTTGAATTTAAATTTCAAATAGCATAAATTCTCCGATACTGGTTTCGAGCCTATAGCACCTTATTGTGTAGATGGTGGTTCATGGTTGTTAATTATTCTTGCCTCGGATGCATTGAGTGCAGATGGAGCGGAGGATTATGAGACTTGAAGCAAAACGACAACAATAGGATGGTGCTTGATGCATATTGAGTGTTTTCTTTAATGTGCCAGTAGAGATTTCGAACAGACCTTGGTGGACTGGGAAAGTGGAACCAAATTAGAATAAAACAATATTATGATAATTGTTTTACCTTCAAGTCTTTTTCGTTTCCCTTTCTTATGTCTTGGGTTGTTGCTAGCTGAAAACTTGAGAGGCTGTAGATATGAAAGAGAAACAGGGCAACACCTTCATATATAAGCTGAAACAGAAATGATATGAATGGTTGGCATTCTTCGATTATCAGAATTCGATGAAATTAACATATTGTAAGGTAGGATTTTGGGTCATCTTTTTTCGAATATTCAAAACTAAACTCTACTTTTTGAAGAGTTCAATGAAGTGCAGCTTTTGGTGCCATGCCTATGATCAAACTTATAGAAGCAGAGGATCAAGTGATAAATATGTGAAAAGTTTGCTCTGTTTTAAGGAGTCAATATTCCAAAAATAATGCTTTAGGAGCATTAACCAACCCCTTGTTTTAAATCTTTGTGTAGTTTTATATAAATACTAATATATGCTCGTCACGCTTTACAAAATCAAATCAAACTATTGAACATGCATTGTATAAGGAATAATTTTTGTTTAATGGTATACATATATAATTCTTCATTAATTTTTAAATTGAAATTCCAAATAAATAAATATTTTTTAACAAATTTTAATCTAGTTTGGCCAACCAGCCAAATATTTTTGCTCAATAAATATTTTTTTAGATTAAACTATTATTTGTATAAAAAGAATTTGTGTTCAAGTCTTGGATTGACATTTATATTTAAGTTCAATAGTTAGACAATACCCACCATTTATTTATTTATGATGTATGTGATTCCAATGAAATAAAAACATGCCTACCATTTATTTATTTATGATTCCTATGAAATAAAAATATATGATACACTCATTGATTAGTTGAGTGACGATGGTTATATTATTTTATTTTGTACGAGTTTTAATTTTAACATTTATATTGTTGCTATTTTATTGAGTTTGTGGGAAATTTTTAATTAGTTTGCATTTCTCCATATTTATGTTATTTTTAATACTTTAATAATATATTCTTTTAATTATAATTTTATTGTATGAAATTGTTTTGCCATTTTTTTCTGGGTGCACCTGCAAAATTCTGGAATTGTAGTTTGTATAAAAGGAAAATTAACAATTATTAGTAGGGTATGCTAGATTGTTAATTTTGTTGGTCTCTACCAAAAATGGCATCATCCACCATCTTCCCCAGTGTCAACCTCTTCCAGTCCAAAAAATCCACCAAACTTATCACTTCAACTCGGTTCTCCGCCTCCAGACTGAACTCAGTGAAATGTTGCTCAAAACCAGCCACCGCAACGACGGAGGAGGCGACTGCTCGGCAAATCACGGTGAAGAACGGGAACGACTCGCTCGACATATGTAGGGTCCTTAACGGAATGTGGCAGACCAGTGGATCTTGGGGCAGAATCGATCGAGACGACGCCGTCGAAGCCATGCTTCGCTACGCTGATGCCGGTCTCTCCACCTTCGACATGGCCGACCACTGTACGCTCATTTTTTCCAGTAGACGTGTCATCATTTCATTGGTTTGTTTTATTAATTTTCTTGACCACACAACCAAGATAGCGTCGTAAAATCCACGTGTCACCTTGTTTCATTTGCCACGTTCCTACTCTTCATGCTTAGTATTTGGCTTACGAAAATGCCATTATCGAATGCCATTTTAAGTGATAAAAACAAAGTTGTAAAACAAGAATATCTGAAAACCATTTGAATGGCAGAATTCTTACAGAATTCTTTAAGCAGCTTCACATTGAATTCAGTTAAATGGGAAGCAAAAACTGGGTATAATCCAGTAAGAAAGTTGAATCCAAACCAAATTCAATGTGTCATTACTGAAGATAACAGAAGGAGCATAGTTAAGAATGGGAATGATTCGTTGGAATTATGTAAAGTTGTGAATGGTATGTGGCAAACAAGTGGGGGATGGGGTAGAATTGATCGAAACAATGCTGTTGATGCAATGCTTCGGTATGCCGATGCTGGACTTACCACTTTTGATATGGCTGATATATGTAATCCTCTTATTGCTTTTTACTCTTTTTGTAAATGAATGTCTTACTTTGAAATTATGTATGTGTTGGATGCATTTGTTGCGTCTGTTTTGGTTAAGTAAAAAGTTTATAATCCGGAAATGATTGTTTGAGAAGCTAAGATACCGGACTTGGTAGTGGTAAAGCCCTTTGAATCAGTCTTGACAAGTTTAGTTGATTGAGGACTATTCCTCTCCAAGTATTTGTAGCATATAAAAGGTCTATGTGTGAATTTTCAGCAAGTTTCTTACAGTTTATGTCAATGTGAGTTATCTTGGTCACCAGATGGGATATATAATTAGTTGATTGAGGATCACTAGCTAAGTATTTGAAACGTATAAAAGGTCTGTGAAATTTTCTGTGAGTGAAGTTTCGTACATTGTGTTACAGTTTATACGAGTTGTCTTGGAAATTAGATATCGTGTGTGTATTCTTTCATTGTTAAGCTGTTCTGGTGTTGCAGATGGGCCCGCAGAAGATCTTTATGGAATCTTTATCAATAGAGTTCGTCGAGAGCGTCCACCAGAGTACTTGGAAAAAGTTAGAGGGTGAGTTATAGCTATATCTGGCCCAACATTCATGTTCTTTTGCTAGTTTTTGGCTAAGATCAGCTTTCCTGGGCACTACTCTAGTTTACTCTGTGCTATTGTACTTTGTAGATTATTTAGGTACCTTTTATTAACTATAGTTTATAAATCCAAAGAGTTAGAGAAGAGTAATTTTGTTGGTTGTGTTTACTCTGTTGTATTATTTATGCAGCCTTACTAAATGGGTGCCTCCACCAGTAAAGATGACAAGTAGCTATGTCAGGGAGAGCATTGATGTCTCACGAAAGAGGATGGATGTGCCTTCATTGGACATGCTTCAGTTTCACTGGTACTAATAAGTATATGTCACACTTTCGGTCCACTTAGAACAATTATATAGAAATTGAGGTCTCCCATTAAAACTTGATGCGATGATGCAAAATTTACTCTTAATTTCATGGAGAACCATATTGCTTTGAATAGGGGCTAGGGAGTTGGAAGCTTCAAAATCTTTCTGTTTGATTATATTTTGTTTGTTTTGATAAGAATGGAGTTAGTTAAAAGCACATTATCTTTTTAAATAATTTATAATTTAGCTTGGCATTTTGTCTATTAAGGTAAAAAAAGTTAACTAAAGTATTTGCACAATTTACTTTCTTTCTGTGCAAAGTATATAACCCTTCTTATTGTAACTCTGTAGTATGTATTGCATTCTAATGATATTTGTTTAATATATCACTTCAGTTCTTAATTGTGTTCATGAAGCTTCAAGACCAATAAACTGCGTGTTGATTCTTGAATAATTTTTGCATCCATTGGATGAGGGGACTCGACAGAATATGACTACCTCATTAGGTTTAGGTGTATGCAGACAAGATGGGACTTTTGAATTTCATTCACGGATCGACTTACTTTATATTAATTAGTTTTTACTGTGGTTTTCACTTTTGGCTGGTTGAACTTCCTCTATAAACTATAATTTCCTTACTTCATAGTATTTCTTTGTATCTATTTGAGACAGGTGGGATTATTCCAATCCCGGCTATCTTGATGCACTAAAACACCTCACTGATCTGAAAGAAGAAGGTTAGAATTTATGCTCCACTATTTTAGCTTTGATTTTGAATGGCCTGCAGTTCCCAATTTAATCAAAATGCTTCTCTGGTCAATGTGCAGGTAAAATTAAAACTGTTGCTTTGACAAATTTTGATACGGAAAGGCTGCAAATAATACTAGAGAATGGAATTCCTGTTGTTAGTAATCAGGTATTTATTTGTTTTTGACAGCTAATCAGTTGTTAGTTTTATCACTTTTCTTGGCTAATTTATGTCTGTGGCATTGCCGATCATGCATCATCAGGTGCAACATTCAATTGTTGACATGCGCCCTCAGCAAAAAATGGCAGAGCTTTGTCAACTTACAGGAGTCAAACTGATAACGTTTCTCTCTCTCTCTCTCTCTCTCTATATATATATATATATATATATATATATATATATATATATATATATATACACACACCCTACCCCACAAACACATCTTGTCAACTTTTAGCTCGGGCATTTTGGATAATGTTTTCAAAATAGATAGAACAAGCTAACCAAGACAAATTTTCTAATGAAAAGTAATGAATTTGAGGCCAAAAATGTATTCTCTCAATGAATGTGACTTTTTTAGATGATGGTCAAATATCTAGCGCGCTCTAATTTTATGTTTATTTATCTCTATTAGATGACCAGGCAGTGCTGACTTAGTAGCAAAATTGATGATAATTTCAAATGCAGGTATGGAACAGTAATGGGCGGTCTATTATCTGAGAAGTTCCTTGACACAAACTTGGCAATTCCCTTTGCCGGCCCTCCTTTGAATACCCCCTCTCTCCAGAAGTACAAAAGGGTACAAACTTTTTTGGCATATTGCTGTTCTATATTTTGGATTTCTCCATTTGCTTTTGGTATTTTAATATCAATATGAATGTGGCAGATGGTTGATGCTTGGGGAGGATGGAGCTTATTCCAAACGTTACTTCAGACTCTAAAAAAAGTAGCATCTAAGCATGGAGTCACAATCCCAACTGTTGCTGTTAAATACGTCCTAGACCAGGTAATTACATACAAGTTTTTGCTTATTTATTTATTTATTTATTTATTTATGGGTTATTGTGAGTTTGATGCATTGAAATGCAATGGGGTTTCTGTTTGATTTGCTGGAATGTTATGGCAGACAGCAGTAGCAGGATCAATGGTAGGTGTTAGACTTGGTTTATCAGAACATATCAAAGACACAAATGCCATCTTTTCGCTTGTTCTTGACGAGGAAGACGTGAGCAGCATACTACAAGTTTCGAAAAGAGGGAAAGACCTGCTTAGAGTGATAGGGGATTGTGGAGACGAGTACCGGCGTGCATGAGATTCACTTCAATCATATCAGTGTCTGCTAGAATAATATACTTATATCATGTTCATGATGCTACTGTTTATGTTTAAGATATAAAATTTATATAAATTTTGACATATTTGTGATAAAAGATTTTGATGTTAGGGTCATGTACATGATGCCAATATCCAACTTACGATAGAAAGAACATTGAACATGATTATTCTGGAACTATCTGCAAAATCTCATTAATAGAAAGAACATCGAATGCATGATATTGTCAGGTCTGAAAAAAAGCGAGGTCCTTAATCTTACATTAGAAAAGAAAAGTTTTTGGATACATAAATGCGCTGCACAAAAGAGGGCAATGGCCTCATGCTAAGTGATATCGGAGCAACCCTTTGACTGTGAGCAGAGTGGACAATCGTGACGAAGGGAGAAAATGCCAACTATATACTATGAAGGTTAGACTCGAGCACCTCTTCTGCGGTGTGGATCAGATTCTTCCACTTCTTCGATCTCCAAATGTCTCGCCGGTTCTGCCGTCGGTTATCTCTGCCATTCATTTTGCGCGGTGGTGTTTTCGATTTCTCTAGTAACCTATTACTAGTTAGTAAATAAAAAAACGGACGTTTCTTTCGTTTTAAGAGAAGTTTTCTAATTTCAAAAGAATGAAAAGTATTTTTGTACCAAGAAAATCTCAGGCAGTCAAGGCTTCAAGGGGGAAGGAGAAATAGTTTTCCCGCGTTTTTCTTATGAGAAACTAAATGGGCCAAATGCCCTTTATTTATGGGCTTCGACCCATTTCTCTATTTAGGGCTTCTTGTCCCTTTGACTTTGACCATTTTTCCTAATTGGTAAAGAAAATACCAATTTAAAATGAACGGCCACGATTGAATTTAGACGGCCATCGACAAAAGCTAAAAACCCTAGCAACATCGGTATTTATAATATATCTTCATTTTCTTCTCTCCCTGAAAACCCTAGCGTTCTTTCCCCGCGTCTCCTTTACCCTTCTGGCTCCAGGTTTTCTTGGTCGAGTTGAAAATGAAGGTGATCGCTGCCTACTTGCTTGCCGTCTTGGGTGGGAACCTTTCCCCTTCTTCCGCTGATCTGAAGGATATTCTCGGATCTGGTATTTTTCTCACTCTCTTGTTATCTGGATTTACTATATTTTTTAATTCTTATCTTTAATGCAATGATAGTCAGTTCGTTGATCTATTTTAAATTCAGCTATTTTTGTTAATTTGTTATTCTAGTGCGTTCGTTGGATTTTAGTTGAATTTAGTCAAATCTACATATCGATTTTTGTTTCTTTCTTATATCTTGTTATATTAAAAGTATTAAAAGTGTAATGAAATTCAAGGAACTGCAACTAAATTCTAGTAGAATTATTTTGAAATTGGATTTTGATTTCATTTTATATAATTTGTATGAATAAAATGCATATAAATTTGGTAAGATTCAATATGAATCTATACTCCAAACGTATAAAAACTTGAATTTCGAATTTCAAGTCATGAACTTACATGCGTTGTATTATGCAGTTTTATAGCTTTTTTTATTTCGGAATCCAAATTCTGAAATGAAAACAAGCATTTGGGCGGGAATTGATTTGCTTTTTCTTTAACTATGAATGCTGTAGTTGGAGCTGAGGCTGATGATGATAGGATAGAGTTGCTATTGTCCCAAGTCAAAGGCAAAGATATCACCGAGCTAATTGCATCTGGAAGGGAGAAGTTGGCTTCAGTTCCTTCAGGCGGCGGTGGTGCTGCTGTTGCTGCTCCTACATCTGGTGGTGTTGGTGGCAGTGCTGCACCGGCAGCCGAGGCCAAGAAAGAGGAGAAGGTGGAAGAGAAGGAAGAGTCTGATGATGTAATGATTGCTTTACTCACAACTTCACTACTCATATTTGAGTTATTTCTTCATGTGTTCTTTGCTAACATAAGTTGCTTTTTGAATCTTGATGCAGGATATGGGTTTCAGCCTCTTCGATTAAGCCAGTAGTGCAGCTATTGAGTCTTCTCTTATGCAGTTACTTCTATTTTCAGTGGTACATGGTTTAGTATGTTTGTAACTCTGGTTGGACATTGTTCTTTGGTCTTTTAAGTTCGAGTTTTCGTAGGAAAACATTGTTGAAGAAAGTTAACAATTCAGTTGCAATTTTGAATTTTTAGGATTGAAGGGGGTTGTGATCTATTTTTAATTGTTTGGATTTGGATGTGAAGTTCAAAATTGCTTTAATCTTAAAATCTTTTGAAAAAGTTTATTATTTCAATTTTAAGACCATAAATGGGCCCCAATCATGTTCGTGATGACAGATAAAATGCATAGGCATGGAGCAAGCAGGGACTAAGCCCTATACTCGTAATTTCTTTTGCTTCCGAAAGCTCAATCGAACACCAATGCACAGCAAAGGCAGATTCAGTTTGAACGGCGCACCCCGAGACATGGGGTACGACTGAGTTCAACGTTGTGATTGTTATAAAATAAATCCCTAAATTATGTTTTTTTTTTGGTAATAGGGGCTTAAAGTATTTTTTAGTTGAAATAAGTGAGTGAAGTTTTGTTTTTGGCTGAAATAAATGCTTAAATTTTTATTTTTGGCTTATTTTAAAGTTAATTTTTTTCTTTTTCCACAAGCTGTTTTATTCCATCATCATATGATTAATAGTTTAGAACGGTTGGAAATTATTTTTTAGTGCCCCTACTTATGCCCACACGCTTAAAATTAAGTTTACGATTTTAGGGTTTAGAATTTAGAATTTAAGGTTAGGGTTTGGAATTTAATTTTATAGTGTTATTTAGTATTGAGGGATAAGAGGAGTACCGAAAAGGGACATATTTTTTATCCGATTAGAACATGGTGTGAAATGAAGTTTAATGTGGAGAAAAAACTTAATGTTAAGACTGTAATTTTTTATACATAAGACATGCCATTTAATTTTATTTTGTGCCCTTTTAGTTTTCAAGACTCTGTCTTGACTAATTTGAATCGATTCGTGTTGTATACTTAGCTTTGGTGGGTGAGTTTACTAGCATAGATTTTTTGTATATACAATATATCAAACTCGATACATACTTAAATGATATAAAGCTGCTTATCACTTGAACTAACTCCGTTAATAACGTCTCATTTAATTTTGATATTTACTTCCTTTATCTTTACGTCTAATTTTTGGTTTTAAAATGGATATTTAATGGGTTGGAGAAATAATAATACCAAAACCAAAATTCTAAGCCACTCTTCCAAAGAAAGTGGCGTCCATTCAACCCCGTAAAGACAATATGATTAATCAGCTTGATGAGTCAAAGCTCAATAATAGCAGTTAAAAGAAAAACGAAAATTTACCTAGCAAACGAGTAAAAGCAAAGGAAAACCGCAGTTTCCGAGTAAAAGAATCTAAAGTAAAAAATTAAAAGGATTGAATCAACATTTCCGGTCCTGATTAATTCTTGTTGCGGTGTCATAATTACTACAAGACACGTGATATGTGTATCAGTATGATCCAAATTAAGTGAAGTTCATTGTAAAGTATCATTTGCCTTCAAACTTAAATGCTTTTGGTGGAGCATCAATTCTTGTTATTTTCCCATTCCCTTTAACTTTTTCTAATCACGTGTTATCCAACTTTTATTCATTGCCCTGGAATAGGGGGGATTACACTTTGAAATGTCTTGGGAGAAAATAAGAAGGCTTAATAAAATGGTGAAATTTCTCTTTGCCCCTTTCAGTTATGAAAGTTTTATTTTATTCCCCAAAAGTATTTTAGTTAATAAATGGTAAAACTACTATATGACCCTTTATAATTTTATAATTCAATCTCGGACCCCAATAAAAATTTATGACATTCACCTTTGACAAGTGACAACCGCCCCATTAAACTGCATACTAAAAACATTTTTTTGTCTAATGATAATTCAAACCTTTTAAACCGATTCCTTTCAATATTTAACCCTAATTTCTTCCTTCTCGCAAATTAATCATATGACAAAAAATAGAAATTATGTCAATGAAAAAGTAGTAGCAGTAGCCAGTAGGTAGCGAAGCGGGCGAGTCCAAGTGCATGCCATCCCGTATAACATATATGCTACTACATTTCGGATTTCATGCACAAATGTTCTTTTGTTTTTTTATTAAAAAATTGTTCGTTGTACAACGAGAATTTTTGGTCAATATATACGAACCAATTTACCTTAGTAGTTAAGGGCATATTTGTTATTTTTAGAGCTCACGAGTTCAAACACCAACAATTACAGCAAAGTGATTAAGCGTGAGTATATTAATAATAAATACTATTCGTAATCACTTTAATTTTTTTTTAAAATAATCCATGCTTAATATTCCCCCTTTTTCCTAAAGCATTCATTATTTTTTATTTTTAAGTGAAAAATATATTTAACCTCGGAAGAACAATGAATTGAAGTGGAATTTTATATATTTTTTATTTATCATAACACATTTTCATTTTTGTTTTCCGCCATTAATGAGTAAAGAAACAAAAAAAAAAAGGAAATTGTAGAGAAGCAGTAGGTCGTAGTTGTGAGTGAAGAAAGGTGAAACTTCTCGTGAGTTGCATTTCTAACTTTGCCTCTCTTTTCCCTCCCTCTCTATTTCTTCTTTCTCTTTCTCTTCATTAGTTCAATTCACAATTTCTTTTCCTCTCTCCTTTTCCCTCCTTTTGTCCCAACCCTAATTATACCATTTCTATTTCTCTAGGTGCCCAAATTTTCGCTCTTTTTTTCCTGGTCTGGCATCTTCAAAGGCAACCCTTCTCTGGGTTCTACGTATTTCTCAGTTTCATAGGCACCCCTTTGATAATGTTCTCTTTATATGTTTTGGGTTTTTTCGAGTTTCAACTCTTGCCAAGCTTTACCTTCTTCTTCAACTTCTTCTTCTATGTAAAATATCTATGTATTCACTGAGTTTGATGTCTTATTTATTGCTCTCGCCAGTTTTATAGAGGTAAAGTTATTTGATTCTTTAAAGCTATGCTTTTTTTGGATTTGAAAGCTTAACCTTTTTCGATCCTTTTAGGTGGGAAATTTTGTTGTTTGCACATGGTGGTTGGTTGTTTCTTTAATCCAAAAGCCCTGATATGAGCTTGGGATTTCAGTTGAAACTCAATGTTCAAAAGCTACTAATAAATAGGGCTTTTAATAAAATTAAAATATAGACTTTAGTCTTTATGTCGGTTGTTGTATAGCTAGCTTTTGTTGTGCTTTAAGATTCGGTAGCCTTAAGCTTCCTTAATTTCGAAAATGAAGGTGGGAAAAAGGAACCCTGTAGTATTTATGGCAATTTATTTGATGAACTTTCAGTCGCTTGCTAATTAATTACTCACAGGCTTTCATGGAATTGTGCAGGACCGCTCTACTTCAATGGCAGGTTTTTCTTATGGCTTCTATTTCTCTCAAACTTTGTGATACATTCTGGAACTTGAATACTGTGTTTTGATATTTAAAAGTGGGGTTTTGATTGGCTATATAAACCCGAGAACCACTATGATCCAAGGTTCTCTTGAGGGATGAGTGAGGTTGTTTCTACTCATTATTTGAGATCGAGATACTTCGTCAGAAATAGGTTAGAGTAAGTTTGTGAATTATATGTTCCCCTGATTTCTTGTAGTTTAGCCTTTGAGTTGAATTTTAGGAAAGATGGATGTGGGGCCTAGTGCTTCTGAAATTGTCGAAGCGACTGATGAAATAGATGCTGAATTGAAAATGGGAGAGCCTGGTGAGAGCTACTATATGCGAAAATCAGGAAATAAGTATTCCATTGAGGATGACATTAACCGTCTGTTTGAAGCAGTCGACGTTAGGACATCGTCTAGAGTTTCTGGTTTCTCAAGGGAAATTGGTAGAGATGCTTTATGGAAGCGTGCAATGAAAAGACCGGTTAGAGTTGGTCCTTCTCATGCTTCGGGAATTGGAATTTCTGAACCTGTGAGTTTGAAGCAGGCACTTAGAGGGTTGTCTATCTCTCAGGCATCGGAGATGGCTGCTATGAAGAAGCGGTTATCAAAACCAGCAGGTTCATCAGGGGTTTCGGAAGCAGGAACTATAAGAAGGTTGTACAGGGCTGTAGTAGTTGAAGAAAATGGATCCGGGGTTCCTGTAAATGAAGGTAAAGGGAATTTAGTGGAAATCTCGCTTGTTCCTGAAAAGAGTACATCCAATTCTTTCGAAAAGATGCCTGAATCTTTGCAAGTGTCAAACAAGGAGATTTTAAAGCAAGATTCGGGACCTTCAGATAATGCAACAACAGAAAAGGCAACCACTAGATTTCCGGCTGCTGATCAGATTGTTCATTTGGCCATGGAGTCTAAAAATGAAGTTTCAGAAGCACAACTTAAAAGACTTAATTCTATAGATTCTTCCACTGTTAATCATGCTGTCGAGGATGCCATGGAAATTGGTTGTTCCTCTATCCCAGTTTGTGTTGAAACACCTTTGCCAGATAAGGATCCAAAGGGAAAGTTGCTCGCTGAATCTTCTCCTCCTTCTGTTTCTAGTGCTGCTGGTAAGGTGAAGTCTGTTTGTGAAAATCGGCGTCTAATCAAGCCAGTCTTGAGGCACAGAAGCTTTATGAGGAAGAAAGTAAAAGAAGAATCAAAAGCAAAAGAAGAATCAACTACCACTGTCAGCAGTTTGAATTCCTGTAATGTTTGTTTCAGCAATGATCCCTGTCCTAGTACTAGTTATTCAGATAGCCAAATAGAGAAGCCTTCAGGCAATGGAAGCAAGGAAAATATTAAAGTGTCTCAAGTTTCCAGCACTTCAAGTTACGGCATTGAAGTTAACTCAAGCATGGTGGGTACAAGTTTCAAATCAATTTCAAGTTCAAACTGTAGTAACAAATCCAAACCATTGTTGATCAAAGCTGATGACAGATCAAGGTCAAGGGAAAAGGGAGAGTTTTCCCAGAGCTCGAAAAGTAGCATTGGGGAGTATAGTAGTAGCACAATCACTAGCGAAGAAAGCAATATCAATGGTTCTAGTCGGATTGGTAGCAGACCTCACATGTCAAAAAGTTTGAGGTGGGAAGCTATCCGCTCCGTTCGGAAGCAGCATGGAAGCTTGAGTTTGAATCACTTCAAGCTTCTCAAGAAGCTGGGTTGCGGGGACATTGGGACTGTTTATCTTGCTGAGCTAACCGATGCAAACTGCTTATTTGCTTTGAAAGTGATGAACAATGAATTTTTGCTGAGCCACAAGAAGATTCCTAGAGCACAAACAGAAAAGGAGATAATGCAAATGCTGGATCATCCTTTTCTCCCCACACTATATGCCTATTTTGCAACAGAACAACTTTCTTGCTTGGTTATGGAGTATTGTCCAGGTGGAGATTTGCACGTGTTACGCCAGAAGCAACCTGGCAGGAGTTTCTCTGAACAAGCAGTAAGGTAACATCTATCTCTTTAATGATGTTAGAATATGCTTCTAGTTTGTGCTGACAGGAATCTTTAGTGTTGATTGTACATTCTTCTTAATTTTATCTGTTTCTGATTATGCACAACCAGTAGGACATACAAGAAAATAGGGAAGAGAAAATGCTGTCCCGTTTTTTGGTGTGAAAGATCTAAGCATTTTGGTACTCATTCTTCATGTCATTTAGTCGTTGGTAATTTCACCATAAAGCAAAAAAGGAAAGGTAAAGAAGAAAAGAAGGCAATTCTCATCACGAAAACTCAATGCAACTCATATAATGATTGGAAATTTCCACTCAACTTAAAGAATTATAGATTTTAAGTGGAAACTTATAGGGAGTAAATCTGAATTTGAATTCTTAAATTAAGAGTCCTTTATATTGTTTGCGTTCATGTGGATGCCATGTACTCGGTTTTGGTAATAATGGCAAGAGCAGGCTAGTGATGGAGCTTAAAGTCAATTTCATAACACTAGATACACGAGGTTTTAATCATAATTAAGATTGTTAGAATTAGATTTGAATCAACATTACATTATCATGGTTTGTCCAAGGTTTCTTGTTGCCCTGGTTTTCTGATGTTTTTCTTCTCACTTTTGCTTTTCATTCATGCAGGTTTTATGGTGCTGAAGTCCTCCTTGCGCTGGAGTACCTACACATGTTTGGTGTTGTATATCGAGATCTAAAACCAGAAAATATCTTGGTTAGAGAAGACGGTCACATTATGCTCACAGATTTTGACTTGTCACTCAGATGTGATGCTAGTCCAGTTCTGCTTAAATCGACTTCCTCTGTTGCTGAGCCTGCAGAGAAGATGTCAAGTCCATGCTCTGAATCCAGCTGTATTGAGCCTTTCTGCCTCAATCCATCCTTTCAAGTACCATGCTTCACTCCTAGACTTCTATCTCTTGCTTCCAAATCGAGGAGGATAAAATCCGATCTAGCTACTCAGATTCGCCCCATGCCACAGATTGTAGTGGAGCCAACCAGTGCCCGGTCGAACTCATTTGTTGGAACACATGAATACCTTGCTCCAGAAATCATCAAAGGTGAAGGTCATGGGAATGCTGTTGATTGGTGGACATTCGGAATCTTTCTGTTTGAGCTTTTGTACGGCAAAACACCCTTCAAGGGTTCGGGAAACGATGAAACACTATCCCATGTGGTGTCACATAGCCTTAGGTTTCCTAGCAACCCAATAGTTAGTTTTCATGCAAGAGATCTGATACGAGGGCTTTTAGTTAAGGAACCTGAAAACCGGTTAGGATCAGTGAAAGGAGCTGCAGAGATCAAACAGCACCCTTTCTTTGAAGGCCTAAATTGGGCTCTGATACGTTGCGCGATACCACCTGAGATGCCAAGGTTCTGTGAGACCGGCATCTGTGTGCCAACCCCAGCTTTGAAGAAACAAGACAGCTCCAAAGGTGACGAATTACAGGGCACTGAAGACCACATGGAGTTTGATATGTTTTAGCTAGGACTTATCTGATGTGAGAAAAAGGGAGATCTTTTTTGGCTTCTCTTTTTAACAGTGAGTTTTCTTATCCTGATGTATCTTAATATATATAGTGTAAATCAAATTCAGAAAAATGGTGACAAGTTATTACTACGATACAA
Source organism: Hibiscus tridactylites (assembly GCA_958450335.1). Classification (NCBI taxonomy): domain Eukaryota; kingdom Viridiplantae; phylum Streptophyta; class Magnoliopsida; order Malvales; family Malvaceae; genus Hibiscus; species Hibiscus tridactylites. The sequence continues at coordinate 85,248,844 of OY288282.1, read as the reverse complement.
ATATACAGCAGAGCTAGTTGAGTCTTCAAAAAGTACAGCAACCATCAAGTTTGTGATATATAACCATGGGAGGAGCGTCTTTCAATTATTAGACTCTGTATTTTTATTATGGCATTTCTCCGATTTGAATATTCGAATCCGACTCTTACAGAAACCAAAACCAAGCATGTTTCATCGTCAACCATGTTAGACAGTGTTATACGCACAGACATATAACACCATGAAGATTGAAGGGCATTAAGCCACTAACACAACCCATTTCTTAAAGTCCAAATCCATTACCAGCCTCATGTTTCTTATTGTTCTTATCTGTCTTAAATCTTTAATCTACTTTTAAGTCTTAACACTGTCCTGTCCCAACTCCGTTTTTGTCTAAATCCAATCCGGTTTTCCCAAGAAAGGCTTTTTGCTCCCGACATCTCCACATTCGCGGGAGTTATGAGGCCATATCTGAACAATACCACAACTAGACTGCCATCGTCGGTAACTCCTCCATATTTACCATTTTGCCACCACTCTCATTTCCCTTCTTCCAAGACCTCATCTTTTATTCCTCTCTTTCATTCAACCAAATACCCATCTCTCCGAAACCCGAAATCACCTTCATTTCCCCTCCAAAACCCCACCAATTCTCCTGCTTTTAAGCCGCTGGTGAAAGCATCAATGGCATCTTCAGCACCATCAGCCACAGAGACGAAGCCTTTCTCTGTTCTTTTTGTTTGCTTAGGCAACATCTGCCGGAGTCCAGCTGCTGAAGGCGTCTTTAGAGATATTGTGAAAAAGAAGGGCCTCGACTCCAAGTTTAACATCGACTCTGCTGGCACCATTAATTACCATGAGGTAAAATATCTGCTTGTTTTTTTGTTTATGATTTTGGTAATGGAACGAGTATGAGTTAAGATCGGAGCTTTCTATGATACCAAATAATTTAAAGGATAAAGATTTATTTCTTCTAGGATCCTAAAAAATATAATTAATTAATTAATTGTTTTCTTATTGTGAAGGGAAACTTGTCAGACCCAAGAATGAGGGCAGCCTCAAAAAGGCGTGGCATTGAAATAACATCTATTTCAAGGCCAATCCGGCCATCTGATTTTAGTGATTTTGACCTTATTCTTGCAATGGACAAGCAAAATAGAGGTACCGTTCGTTGATTGACTGTTTAATTTAGCCTTTGTTGAAGTCTTATTCTATGGGTTTAAATTTTAGATTGAATTCTCACTTTTGATTGCTCATTTTCACTTATGTAACAAATAGTGTTACTCATCTGTGTACTGATAGTTGCTTATATTACGTGCAGAGGATATATTAGAGGCTTTCAGTAGGTGGAAATCCAGCAACAAACTCCCCGCTGATGCGCATAAAAAGGTTAGTATAACATTAGGAGTGGAGACTATCAGTCAATTACAGGGTGGTTTTTCCATTCTGATGTTTGTAATTGTACCGGTTATGCAGGTTAGACTGATGTGCTCGTATTGTAAGAAACACAACGAGACTGAAGTCCCGGATCCATACTATGGTGGGCCGCAAGGTTTCGAGAAGGTAATGTATAGTGATTTTCATATTTTAAGGCAGATTGTAAAGGAATCAATTCATCATGTTTTCCCTTTGCATATTTTGGAGTCTGTGGAATGTTAGAAGAAGAAAAAGGAGGAAGAATGAACAGTATAAGGACGGAAACTTAAAGTTCTGTTCGGAAAAGTCTTCCCAATTCTTCTTTGTTATTGTTTTTGCTTTGTTTTATTTTATTTTTCGGGCTTAGGTTTCTTTTGCTAACTCACCTCTGCTAATGGGTTGAATTCCAGAGAAAGAAAAATAATTTTGGATGTTAGAAGAGAAAACATTCTCTTGTTCACCCACCCTTGTTTGTCTTCTACTTTCTTTCCTTGTTGCTCGGACTTGAGAACGAGTGCCTGGGAAATGAGTGTGTTGATGTGTAATGTTATCTTACAGTGCTTCCCATGTTCCGATATCATTCTGCAATTTATGCAATATTTACAGTCTGCATACAACTGGGAAAGCTTATTATGTGTTGTGTTGCCAATTGTTATAACAGGTTTTAGACTTACTTGAAGATGCTTGTGAGTCATTACTGGACAACATCTTGGCTGAAAACACCAACATTCATAGTTCCTAAGTTCCTACTCGAAACTTATAGTGTGTTTTAAGAGGAATTTCCATTGATGTTTGCACTGTTTCTTTATTGTGTAAAAGCAATGAGGCCCTTGTTAAGTTCGCTCTGGATATTACACTATTGATGAAATAATTTCTGTTAACATATATTACATCAGAAATTATGCTACTTCTCTCTACGTATCAGTTGTCTTCTTCCTTCTCTGCAACTTCTTTTCCTTCTCTCAAAACACTAACAAAAGTGCTGAAAATTGTTACAAGCTTCAATCTCTTTTTAGTTCTCAAAACTCAAAGTATTAAACCTGTTACAGCAAGTGCTTTTGTTCCTTTCCCCTCTCCAATGTACATTTTTTACTTCCAAGATTTTGTGCTGCCGTTGTTGAGGAGTCAGATAGCAGACTTTGAACCAAGTTTCACTTCCTCTTATCAGAACACTGCCCTCTCTGCAAGTACCAAAGCTGTTCAAGGACAAGGCTTAACATATACCAATTGGACTTACTTTACAGTTTCCGTAAAGTACGGAGTCAAATCCTAACAAATTTAAATAAGATTATGTTCTTAGAGGGATGAAATTAGTAATTAGACCATTGTTTAAACACTTAACCCAAAGTGCAAAAGAATAAAGAAGAAGAAATTATAAAATAAAAAATATATAAATGACACTACGTTAATCATACATTTGAATTGTGAAAAATGTTTCTTATTGAAACACTTCTTATTCTTTTTGTTTTGTAGGATAGGTTAGCTTAGTTATTAACTTTTGTCATGACTTGCCCCTAAAATTTTAAAAGGTCCATTACAATTTTTTTCTCTGCAATAAAGGCTAAATCTTATCTGACTTACGCCCATCAAAAATGACAAATCAAAATAAAAAACACTAGAGGACAAGAAGAAAATAAGGACTTTGGATGTTTTAACAAAAGAAGTGAAACGTTGTAGTTTTGCATTAATCAATATTTATTTTTTTATTTATTGTTAATGGTTGTTTAACGAAACGGTGCATGGAGTCTATAATTACGTTAGGACATGTGTTCTTTAGTACCGTTAGGGTAAAAGGAATGAACCCTCTACCGATAGGAATATAGTTGAATTAATGAAAATACTTATTTTTTCTTCCTCCTCTTAAATTATCTTCCGCTTTTAATATCTTTCCTTTTTCTTGAATCTTCTGTTCTTATTCTATTTATGTTTGGGTCATAACACATTGAATATTAATTTGAGTATGATTTACTAAAAGTACATATCAATGCGACATTAAAATTAAAAAGGTAGTTATGATGTACATATTGCTTTAAATTTGATCATTTGTTTTTGAACATGTCCCTATTAAAATTTAAGCTAGCATTTAATGTTCGAACTTAATTAGGCTGACAAAAAAATATGACTGATATGAGAAGTCAATTAGAACATGTTGAGATTTAAAATCAATTTAAAATCTAGGCCACATTGAAGATAATAAAGACAATTAACCTTGCATCATTGGCATGCTAGATTCAATATAGCATTCGCTTGCAAACTTACGGTTGAATGATGAAAAGATACTCACAACTAGATAAGGATCTTTTGAATCAATTTAGAACAAAGGTCTAAAATTTAGGATGGCTAAAGCAATTAACCCTTGCATGGTCAACAATGCATATATCTCTCTACTATAATGGGTTTTACTCAAAAGTCAAAATACATAGAACACAATAGATGTATATTTCTTCTTACAAATCAAAATCAAAGAAGCACCAGTGGTCTAGTGGTAGAATAGTACCCTGCCACGGTACAGACCCGGGTTCGATTCCCGGCTGGTGCAGGAATTTAGTGGAGCAATGAAGATAACGTGCTATTGTGATGATAGGGTCATCACGCTTCTCTGATCATTCGATGAGAAAATGCACATCTGAGCTTACTTTTTTTCCCCCTAACTAGACAGAAAAGCTGTTTCTGAATTTGCATATAGGCCCTGATGATTCTGTGAGACCAATATCCAGGCATTGAAGCAACTGCCAAGAGAGAAGGTACAGTTAGCCACATTTCGGTTTCGTAAAATTGGGTTTGTGTCATAATAAACGATACTCCCGTTCTGCAATCGAAGCTAGCCTGAGGCGCCTCGATGTGGACTATATCGATCACAACCACCAGCACAAGGTTGACACCAATACTCATATAGAGTATACTGTAAGTGCTGCAACTGGAAGCATTTACATATTACCAAGTTTCATACTTTTATTGTGGATCTTTAACCAGTTGAATGTTCTGTCTTCAGTGTCTGAACTCAAGAAGTTGGTGGAAGAGGGGAAAATAAAGTACATTGGTTTATCTGAAGCTACTACCAAAACCATAAAGAGAGCACACGCGATTCATCCGAAAAGTGCTTTGCAGATAGAGTGGTCGTTGATGAACAAATAGTCCACCTTTGCAAGTTTGTTGGTGCACCAGCACCATGTACCATTAAAACTTAAAAAAGCAAAGTTAATTTCAAATCCGAACACTAACCTTGCTATTCTTCTCATTTCCTAAGTTTGAGAAATGCTCTTCTAAATGTGTGTATCTATGCAGGAAACTTGGAATTGGGGTAGTTATATATAGCCCTATGCAGGAAACTTGGAATTGGGGTAATTTGAGAAGTGCTTGGGTTCTTCATCAAGGGGACGACGTAGTACTGATTCCCGGTGAGTCACATTCTGTAATCGGCCTGAAAATCTTGTGCCAAGCACCTGCATATATACTGAATTTTGCCTTGTTTAGATAATAGCATGCACTAGGACCAAAGATCAAGCATCTTGATAGTAACATTGATTCACTGCAAGTAAAGCTCGCCGAAGAAGATTTGAGAGAAATCTCCGATGCAGTTCCTATAGACGAGGTGGCGGGTGATCTTTTGCAACAGATTTTTAGTAAATCCCACTGGAAGTTTGGTAATACGCCACCAAAGGGGAGGAATGTTTCAACTTGAAATAGCCATGAATGCTAAGTCTGTATCGATAAGTAGTAGTAAGGTTCGGATACATTACTAAAGGGATGAGGGAGAGCAGAAGGCTGCATTTCCAAAATGTAAACATATAAGCATTGTAGCAGGTTGCTACTTGCTACCAGTACCAGCTGCTTTAATTGGAGAAATAAAATTATTAATTTTCCAAGAAAATTTTAGACAAGTTAAATATGTTATTTGAGAAGTGTACGTTCTCGTTGCTCTAAGTTTATTACTACAATTCTTGATCTCTTCTTCTGAATGTGCCACCTTTTGAAAGCAGAAGTTTTATGATGTTAAGATAATAAGATCAAATGTCAAATAAACTTTCCATGAAATGATTTATTTTGATAATGAGATATTTCAAATGATCGTCTGAACCTAAAATGGACATTTAAATTTGACCGTCTCGGTTTGTAGGTTCGATTCTGAACCAACTAATTTACCAACTCTATCCCTGTGAAAGGATTTCCAGCATGAAGTTGTAGGGCAACATCACCAACAACCTGGAATTAACAAAATATGAGCAACGGTCATACTTTGAAATCCACGTTAAACAAAAATAATAACGCAAGCAATGATGGTGATGATGAAACATGTGAAAGAAATAAAGTACATAGAAATTGAAATCCCAGCTTCACAGTGAAACATGAAACTCATGTTGCTTTTAAAAAACTGAAAGTATTGACAAGATGTATACCTTAGCCATGAATCTGTAAGAGTGTTCAGTAACCCCGGCAACGTGAGGTGTAAGTATAACATTCTTGAACTTCAAAATCGGGTCATCAGGGTCAAATGGTTCTCTCCATGCAACATCCGTTCCTAGGCCCCCCAAGTGTCCAGACTCGAGATGATGCACAACAGCCTCGTAGTCTAGAAGACCTCCTCGAGCAACATTCACCAAAAGGGCTCCCTGAAATCACATCATTATGAACATGAACATCCAACAACTTAAACCAACTATAAGTTCGAGTATTTTATTAGAATATTAAACCTTGAAAGTTTATAGAAGAGCGATAAGCTATGAAAAACATGTGTTTTGGAAAAGATTTATGTTGTTTTGTTTCCTGTTTTCATAGCCATGATTGCACCTAAAGAAAAAACATGACGATTCTCTCTACAATTTCGGAGTGCATTTGAAACGAACCTTTTTCATTGAAGCTATGAATGACTTGTTCACTATGCCAACCTGAAAAATTGAAATATCCCAATTGTATGAAATTTGATCGGAGAATAAGTTTTGTAGACTTACTACTTCTTTGAAGGCAGATATTTCAAGTAAAGAAAGAAAAGAGAAGGTTTACTGTTTCTTTATTCAAACTCAGGCAACAGACAACTATGTCGGCATTGCTTGCAAACTCATAAATATCTCCATGAATGCCTTTCTTGTCAATCAAATCATCAATGACCCCGTTTTGACTTGGAAAATCTGAATGTTCAAAACATAATGAATGAAAATGATATTGCAACTGAGCTAACACTATTTACTTAATAAATCTTCTATACCTTTTGGGGTAAGAATTTCTGAATTTGAGGGCCAGCTCCTTTTTGTAGCAATAACTTTAACACCAAATGGCTTCAAGCGCTTTGCCAAATCAATTCCAATATTTCCAAATCCCAGTATAAAGACCTGGACAAGCAGGTCTACTGCGTCAAAATTAAACTAAAGAACCATGGAAACTATGATTTGAAACATGCGGGCATCATAATAAGATTTCATTGCCTACAATAATCGAAAACAAGATCATCAAACCAACATTTCATTTCCAGGTAAAAGAAATGAAAAGAAAAACTAAAATAAGGCTTAGGCTCTTAAACACAAAGGTTCGAACAGACAAGTTGACATGTACTGATTCTTATAGCACCCTTTAATTGTTTTCTGTAGTTCTTTACTATGCAAAATATCACATTCATGAGCTAACATATGCCCAAATAGGATAGATGTTAAATAATGTACCCTCAAGGCATTTCCAGTTCCAAGGAAAAACATGCAAACCAGATACAGAAACAAGGTATTGATTATGCACGGTACTGAATGTCAAACTTCTGATCACAAAAAAATATTTAATTTCATTCTTGTATCCAGGTCAAATTATTGCCTCTGTTGTTGTCTTCCTTCAACATGATTACTTGTTATGCCAGAATACGGTGAAAGCTTTTGTTTTTGTTCTCAATTCAGCTAGCCTAATATAATCAAAATTATTAAGTTCAAGCATTCAGTCATCGAGTATATTATTAGTGACAGTCACCATGAAAACTGAGCGAGAAAGCACAGGTCCAAATTTCACGAACAAGATTTTCATGAAAGAATCTCAAAGTAGTGTCGAAGGAAAGGGAAAACTGAAAAGATAAAGTAGAAACTGACTGTTTTCCCAAACAGTGTGTCTCCAATAGGCTCTCCAAGTCTTTTCTGCTTTACAGATATTTGCATCTCATTCTGCAACACCACCACAATCACTCTGGTCATTAACAGATTAAGTATCGAGGACAAAACAGAGAATGAATGTTAAAGTTAATGTGTCATACAAATATACATATCAAATACTTCAACTTGCAGGTAGGAAAGAAATAATGCAATGTGTAGAAGCACCAAGCTAAACTGTGGGCCCCAATAAATGTAACAAGATACTGAAGTGAAGAGAAGAGATGATAAAGAGCTGGCAGTTGAAGGATATGAAATAAATTTGGTGAAGCTTTGCACATAGAATTGACTGAAAGGGATGACAAACTTACTGGAAAATGAGTTTTTTAATGCAGTGGCTACTGAATGCATCGAACAACTGCATTATTGAATTATTCATATTACTATACTAGGTGCACAACCTTAATTTTGGGGCTTGGTTAAAAATTTTTGGTAGTAGAAACGAAGACATAGCAGTCGAATCAGCAAACATTCATATCCATTACAACTGGACTAGGAGGCTAGTCTAGCTGTCAATGGCCATAGATCTGATAACAGTTCTAAATGTTATTGTCCCTTTCCACAAGTTGCTTAATCTACCATATTTTGATCATGGTTTATTCAACTGATAAATTCCATTGCAAAGTCACTTTCATGTTTTGTGATCCAGATACAGCTTTCAATTGTATGCCACAAATCAGACAAATAAGAATATAGTGAACCACAGGAACGTGTTAGAGAAGCAATGGAATTCCTAGTTGATAAATTAAATAAACCTGTTTCCGAAGAAGGCCCAACATTAGATATATAGCCATTTCAGCACAAGATGCAGCATTTCCAGTAGCATCGCCAGGAATTCTGGCAACTTTTATCCCATTCTTTGTAGCAGCATCAATATCAATGCCTTCATGACGAAGCACAAAAAACGAAAAGTTAATGCAGTAAATGTAATGTGACAAAAGCTTTAAGCTACAGAATATTATCATATAAAACAATAAGGACCTTCTAGGCCAACACCAAACTGCATTATAAGCTTCATCTGTTTTGCACGAGCTAAGACATTTGAATCAAACCGCATGTTTTTTACAACACAGAGATCATAGTTTCCAATACAATCAGGAACTTGCTTGAGGGGCAATTCATCAACCTACAAGAAGTTAAATATAGAGAAGCTCAATATGAAATGCAAAAGGTTCAACACATTTAGAAAAGGAAAAACAAGAAATATGTTTGGATTGCATTGGACATTAGTGCGTGTTTGGTTTATAATGGTGCTTTAATATTTATGTAAGCGCAGTTCTACAGCCAAAAAGTACATAAGCAGGACAATTTGAGCAAAATACTTGGATAAAAGGATACTTCTCCAAGTATTCTCTAGTATAATTCTGTGAAGCTGGAAAATGTGGTCCACAAAAGAGAACACGAGTGATGGGTTTGTCGCTGTCCCCATTGTTCCTCTCTACCATCGAAGACATACCTGCGAAGGACCTCAAAATCAAAACAAAATACCTTAGAACATAAGAAGGCAAAGCAAAATATAAATAAATTATATACATTCAAAATTTCCTGAAGCATTTCTCTATCAAAATGTCTAACCATCTACTGTAACAAAGGCTAGAAAAACTATGTCTTCCGAGAAAGTGGTGCAAAATAGAGGCAATGTTACACCAGAGACAATGTGAGTTGCTATTCAAAAAACATTGATAAAATCACACTAGGGCTAGCAAAACTTAACTACCTTAATCTGGTATCTAATGAACATTGATTTCATCGGATGCTATGGACAAAAGCAGGTGGGGCCATCGTACAACCATTGTTATACTTATAATATACTACTTGTCTAACCACATATAGCTGGATAAGGAACAGAATAAGTATTCTCACAGCATACCGATGAAGATTAGGACATGATAATTAATGAAAGACTGCACCAATCTCTCAAAATAAAACAATATTGTGATTTCTTAGGCTTTAACAGGGTAAAACAGAATCCCCATTCCCCCCAAGGCACAATTTCAATTCTACTCTACAGTAGCTCAAGTATTGTTGAGTATTTCTAAGAACAAAAGTGGGTTCAACTTAAAATACACTCTTTCCTATTGAAAAGCCAAGGACCCCAAAAATCTTGGGAGGCTGAGAACAATCTTTTTCTTTCCCAAAAAACTTCCAACTTAATGCCTTTCAAAGGATGTTATTGTTAAGATTGTTAGTATATAACATGGGGGCTAACAAAAGAAATCTGGGAGTAAAAAGATGTATGCAAATTTATACACAAAACTGAAGATTTTGTGGGTTTACCTGTGAAGAAGTGATGACGAGAAACAGGTGAGACCCAGAACCAGATTTTTTGCGCCTGCTAAAGTAGTCCGCCTTTTGAAACAGGAAACGAGCATTTCAATCTGAACTATGAATTCCCTTTGCATCAACAACTACTCATTGCAAAAGACACCGCACAGAGTTTGACTCTATAAATTAGAATAACTTTTTTAGGGAGAGAATCCTTAAATATTTAATTTGTCACATTTCCCCCCTTGGGTTGAAAGTTGGATGATATTGAAAATAATAAGTGACGAGTCGAGTTTTCATTACATTATAGTAATTTATCACATGCAAATTAAGTATTACTGAGGTTATAGGTGTATCATTTAATTTAAAAATTACAAACAATTTATTTAATTAATTATATCCCTCATATAATTTTAAAAATTCTCTTTAATCCTCTTAAAATTTAAAAATTTAAGTTAGACCTCAATTTTTCCGAAAATATAAATTAAACTGTTGATTTTTTTTTGAAAATATTAGCTTAAACTTTTATCTTTTTACAAAATTTAAATTGAGTCACAAACAGTGACAGAACTTGGAGTAAAAGTTTGAGGGTGCCAACTTAAATTTTAAAAAAAATAGAGGATTGAACGGAATTTTCAAAAAAAAAAACGATGGTTTAACTAAAATTTTTAACAATTTAAAGAGATTTAACAAAAAAAAATAAAAAATTGAGAGAATTTAATTAAAAATATTTAAAGTTTTGAAGCTTAATATGAATTTTTTAAAAATTTAAAGGGACCAAATTAAAATTTTTTAAATATTTAAAGGTAAAATTTGAATTTTCCAAAATTTTGAGGGGACCATGGCCTCAACCGGTCCCTTAAAGCTTACACCATTGGTCACAAACTCTCTCACCAAGTTTTGGCATTGTGACATTCTTTGTTTAATCTACTTAATTTAGAACCTTTAAAAACATAATATAAACATAACTAAATGTATTTAAAAAACATATAACCCAATGCAATATTTAAAAATAAGCTAATGTAACACCAATAAAGTACAACCTAATGTTATTGGTCCATATATACATATATGATATAACATAATGTTTACATAAAAAGCATAATGCTTTCTATAATATATTTATATATATGACCTAATGTTCCATAAAAGAACACAGCCTGATGTACTTATCAATATAAATATATAGCTTACTGCCTAAAAAGTTTTCTAACAACTGTTTAATAATAATTGCGTTATTTAAATGCCAATGAGAGATGGATCCTATTTTTCTAATCAAAACCTTGGCCCTGTTTGGTAAATAGCGGTTTGGGCAAAAATTAGAGGTTTGAGGTATAATTAGAGGTTTGAGTAGTCAAATCCGCTAATATTGGTGTTTGGTAAATAGCGGATTGAAAGAGCGGATTGGGGTGAAAAAGCTAATTTTGAAAAAGCTCCTAATAGGAGCTTTTTGAGATTAGAGGTTTGATATTAGAGTTGTAATAACTCTTTTACCCTTAACAATTACCAAAAATCTCCAAATAACCTAAATTAAATAATAATATTTTTTAATATAAATAATAACATATTAAATATTAGACTTATTTGTTGCTACTACTAATTTATATGGTGACATTTGTAAGTTAATTCTATTTTTTATTACACATATTTATACGTGCATATAAAAAAATTAATAATTATATAAATAATAAATTAATATATAAATCTTTCAAATATGTTTAGGAAATTTATATTTTTTTTACAAATCTAATTAATATTTATTAGATACAAAATATTAATAATTGATAAATTATTCAAACAAGTATTAACTATAATCATGTCCTTATATGTCATTTTACTTGTTTAAATAATCAAACAGCTATCGGCTATCAGTTAATTTTACCAAACACTTTTATACAATCAGCTAATACAATCCGCTAGTCAAATCAGCTAATGCAATCAGCTATCAGCTATCAGCTAATGTAATCCGCTATCAGCTATCAGCTATCCGCTAATTGCCAAACAGGGCCCTTGTCAAAAATAATAATGGTAGAAAATTGGAATTGATCCATTATCCTCTTATTAGGTTATTGGTTCATATTAAAATTGTCCATTAGCTGCATCGAATTCTTTATTCTAGCATAATATAGTAACCCATTGAAATATTACAAATTTATTTTTATATTATATATTTATATAAATTTATATTAAATTTATTTGTTTATTAGCACATTTTCAAGCTGCTCATTTTTATTTCTTCGCATTCTCTTAAGTCATGGATTATGATTAGAATTAAAAAATTTTAAAATAAATCTACTTTTATAAAAAGCTAATTAATATTATTAAAATTATAATTTTAACTTTAACTTTTTAAAATTTTATATAATATTTAAATAAAGATGAATAAAATTCATTGTTTAACTATCGAATACAAATTTGGTGGATTTACATATAAATCATTTAATTATGCTTAAAAATATTAAAAGTCTACGAACTTTTGAAAAAAAATAGTTTTTAAATTTTTTTTTTCTACCCAACTAAATTTTTATACTAGTAAAATTCACCAATTTACCGTCTTGATCAATATTAACTTTTAAATCTAACGATTTTTTTCATCGGTTAGTCTTACATGGAGCATCATAATGTTTACAAGTTTGATTTTCGGAAATTTATTGTTTTTAATATTTTTAAATTTATTTTTTGGATCTATTTTTAAAAAATCTACAAATACTATGTGCCAAAAATATATAAAAAATCATTAAGACATAACGATCAAATTGATCAATGATTTTAATTTATCCAGTTTTTCAACTCAAGAATTGAATGGAAAAATATTATAGGTTAATTATTCTTTTTCCAAATGTTCGAAAGCTTTAAACAACCTTAAACAGTAAAACCAACCATTTTGTCACCACACCTATGAACATATGTTCAATAATTTTTATAATATATTATTTTATACTCCATAAAATATTTTTCATTACATAAACATAGTAAAATAATTTAAAAGGTGTAAAATAAGGGAGTCCAAACTCCAAAGTACGACAGTTTAATTTAGGGTTACAAGACGATAAATTTTTAAATTTGTCTAAACAATCTAAAATGTTAAATTTTTTAATAATATTTTAAGTTATTTTTTGCAATAAAATTTAAGATTTATAAAATTACAAAAAAATTAACTTAAAATATTATCGAAAGAGCCTAACACTTTAGATTAAACAGTATAAAATTCGTCTGCCCCTTTTCGGTAGCCCTACATATGCTCCAACACTAAAAAACACTATAAAATTAAAATCTAAGCTCTAACCCTAAATTCTAAATCCTAAACCCTATAACCTAAAAAATATACCCTACCCTAAATCCCCTAAACCCTAACCACAACCCCTAACCTAAAACCCTAAATCTTAAACTCTAAAATTAATTTTGAGTGTGGGGGCATATGTAGTGACACCGAAAAGGGTAGAGGAATTTCATCCGATTAAACAGGTTTAAAAACATACTCCCTCTGTCCCACTAAAACTGTCACATGTTGACTTTTTTGGTCAACTTTTTTCAACTTTGACTATAATTTATTTAAATATTTTAATTAATTAAAAATTATAAAAAATATATTTAAAAACTAGTTGATTCAAAATTTTTAAAATATATTTTTTTATATTTTTATCAATAATAAATTTTAAATTATAAGAGGTCAAAGTTAAAAAAGTTTAACCTAAAAAAGTCAATATGTGACAGTTTTAGTGGACAGAGGGAGTAATTTTTAATGGCACCTAGACTCAGCCATGTAAAACATGGGATGTCGATGCGAATAAAGAGCGAATAATTCGATGCTAGTGTAGATCCATTGAACTACTTCCCTGTTACTATAAAAGGAAAAAACACACACGCGTGTCGAAGCTTTCGCCGTTTTCAACTGTCCTGCCCTGGGACGCGTGTTCAGATCATTCAAATTATCATAAATAACGTTTTTGGTAAAATAGTTCTCATTTCTTGGAATCTATGTTTGACACTTCTTCACGTGTCTAAATTCAGATTTCAGACCATGCCGCCTCGTGTCTGTTACCATGTCCAATTCGCGGATTTGACTTCCATTCCTAATTCCTTTACCTGTATTTATACAATATTACTTTTCATATTCAGTCCTCACTCCACTCCACTTCACTTCACTTCACCACTAAATCCAATACTAATATTTCCAATTCCACTTCAAACAATCGTTTTGGATATTCAGAAGATTCAAAGCTAAGAATGGAGTGTTTGGAGATCGATTCTTCTTTATCTTCTTCATGCAAGCCGTGCAACCCAGAGTCAGAATCATCATCGTCGTCGTCATCATCAGCCGATCAGCCATTAATGGTTGTTTCGAGTTCTTCTCATAAGCGAAGAGCTGGCAGAAAGAAGTTCAAAGAGACTCGGCATCCAGTATATAGAGGCGTACGTCAAAGGAGAGGGAATAAATGGGTGTCTGAAATTCGTGAGCCATGCAAGAAAACAAGGATTTGGTTGGGCACTTTCCTTAGCCCCGAAATGGCAGCTAGGGCTTACGACGTTGCCGTTTTAGCCCTCAGAGGCAAATCTGCCGCTCTTAATTTCCCGGACTCGGCTTCGGTCCTCCCTAGGGCCAAGTCTTGTTCACCTAAGGATATACAATGCGCTGCTTTTGCAGCTGCCGAGGCTTTTAAACCATCAACAAATATTGGTCATCAACCGGTGGGACGCTCGTCACCGAGCCTAGTTTCCGATGAGAATGATGAAGGAAAGAGGGTTTTAGATCGTAGTTGGGAGTTTGAAATTAGGGATGGTAATGAGAGTTATGAGTTCATGGACGAGGAGGCATTGTTTAACATGCCGGGGTTACTGGATAGCATGGCGGAGGGTTTGCTTCTCACTTCACCAGCTTTGCAAACACATGTTTATGATTGGGACGATGACATACTTTCCACCGTTAACATTGATTTATGGGGACATTACTAGTAAGAAAATACTAGGATAGACAAAAATCATGTATTAGGTAGGGAGATCAGGATAGACAAAAAAATGTACTCTTATCGTTCTAAAACTGGTTCTTTTTGTGTTTTAAAATTGTTTCATTTAGATTGTTTATTTAAAAAATCCAACAATTATTACTAAATACATTTTTTTTCTATTTTTTTTGTTTTCTAGTAAAATAAACTTTAACTTTTCAACGATAAAATTGTCATTTTAATTACTTTATAACATATCTTATGCACAAATATTTTTTTAAAACTATATGAAAAGTCAACAAGAGACAAAAAATTTGAGACGAAAAGAGTATTAATTATGGACAATATTTGATGTGTTGTTACCAAAATTTTATATACTGCTATGAATCATAATTGTTATATTGTTAATAAATATATATATATATATAATAAAAGGCTTCTTGAATTAAGGTTCTCTAAAATTTCTGGGGGGGGGGGGGGGGGGTGAGAATTATTTTACAGAAAGATGATTTTTATGAGTTTGTGGGAAATTGTTGATTTTTAAATAAATAATTTAATACGATATTTATATTGTCCAGATTCTTTATATATATTTATAAATATAAAGATATTGAACACAAGTGTGGTTAGACTTTATGTCTTTCTATGAGTTTATGTATTAGAAAATTTAGTCACGTTCGATGAGCACCACTAACGACGAGCACCGATGAGTGTCATTAATTTAATTTATAAATATTAAAAATCTAAAGGACTCACCATATAATTATAAATTATTTAAAAATCAAAAGATAAATTAATTAAATATTTTATTTTTAATGTTCTTTTAAACATAGATCAAAATACCTATCTACCATTAAATTACAAAACTCTAATTTTTGTTCATTTAAAATTATACGATGAGTCTTTGTGGTTTTTAATCTTTATAAATTGAATTAATGGTGCTCTTCGATATTTGTCGTTAGTAATGCTCTTCGATGCTCGTTAAGCATGACAGACTCATCCGTTATATATTATATATACCAATGACATGCCAATCAAACTAAGTTCAATTGGCGAGAAATTGTTAATTAACAAATAATGACTTAAAGTCAAGCTAAAAATCATAATTTTTTTGTTGCTCGAAATCATTTGCACCTTCCATCAACTTGAGTTCTCGGCTTCTGAACAAACATAAATGCCTATCTAAATTGGATATCACCATGAAGATATTTCGAATAGGAAAAGCAGGACATTAAAAAAAACAATAATCACAATTAGTTTTAAATAAATTTGTCAATAATTAATTTACAAGACACCTATTAAACTTTTATTTTGTTCAATGATGACATGGTGTGTTGTGATTCATCCACGACGCATAAAACTCATGAACTTATCTGTAACCTTAAATTGATTTTACTAAAATTAAGCACATTCTTTTTTAAAAAGTTCGATACTATATATATGATTTGTATGAGTATTAAATTGATTAATTTGGGTTATTTTTCTTTTTATATTGATTTGAATATGACCCATTCAACATTCTCCTGGTTCCTCATTGAATTCAATAATATGCTAAAAGATACATTTGTACGTACAAGTGAGGGAGAATCTGATCGTTGAAAATTGAAGTTTAAAAATTGTACCTTCAGTCACTTGAATTGTTTAATTTTTTTAAAAAAGTTGTATCTAACAAATTAGAATTTCAGTACTTACAATCGGTTCTCTTATATTAAAGGGATTAAAGAGGAGACACATCCACATTTTATATCAGAAAAAAAGACAGAGAAAAGAAAATTCCTTTTAAAAGCCAAACTTCAAATAATAGATTAATTTTACACGTATAATTTAACTATTCCATGATATAAATAAACATATTGTCACATGTTATTACCCTATTCTCAAAAAATATGTCTAATAGGATGTGTGGCGCTACTGCTTATATATCTCCATTTTTCGATGCGGGATTAATGTCGTCGTCTCTTTCCAGACGTGGGAATATGCAAATGTATAATAAAAACATTAATAATGAACAATGTGAACATAGATATAGCCTATAGGCACTTTATTAGCTACGCGTCGGATCGGGTGGAAAACGTCTACCCCTAACTATGCCTATTGGTGCCTCTATTTTAAAATAATATGTTTATAGTTTATGGTTTGGGGTTTAAGGTTGGAGCTTAGGGTGTATGGTGTATTTATTAGGGTTTAAGATATAAAAATTAAGATTGGGCCTTAAAATTTAATTTTTAAATGTTTTTTTAGTATGGGGCATATAGAGATGCATGGTTAGGGCAGAAAATTTTTACTCATCCAGATCAACATTAAATTTGTTCAATTCGAGGATGATGTTGCTCGGCATCTATTGAATATTTCGCAGCCTATAGTATAAAGATTTGATTCAGGTCGTGTACAATTTTCTCCTTTACATCTAGGTGAATCATCTGTTTTCAGAGGCAAATACTCGATCGGTGATGTTAGTGTGTAACTGCTGGTTTTGCTTTTCCAGCCAAGAATGAGCTCATCACCTTTGCCCACATGCAAAAAAAACCATGATTCTCTTTTCCATATGGATCTAAAATTGTAAATAAACCAAACGAACACAAACAAGAGTATGTTACTAAGTAATGTAACATTTTAAAATAATTTTTGAAAGCTTAACAAAATAAACCGAATTAAAATACCAATACGTCATGCAATAAATTAAATTATTTATTAATTACTTATCATATATTTATATTTGCTTTATTGCATGACTTATCTCATATTTATTATAATGTTTGATAAGAAGCAAAAGGGATGTGATATGCATATCAATAATTGAAATTAAGAAAACTGGGGAATCGGACAGCAATGGCAGAAGCCAAAACACAAAAGAGAGATGAAGCATAACAAAGTAAGAAACAGTAGCTTATTCCTTTTTTTGTTGGGGAGAGAATCAGGCTGGAGATTTTGCAGCAACAGATGGAAAATCAAGCACCACAAACTTATCAATGGCTGCAACAAACGTTGCAGAGAATTCAATATGACTGGGATGGCTGGTGAACGCACTGTAATCTTCTTTCTTTTCGAATGTCATCAAGAAGGCATGAGTGAATCCTTGTCTAAGCATCTCTGGACTTTCTATGTCTTCTCCCCTGTTACAACAGTTCATGTTTCCACTGTTTCACTTCTTCACACAAACAAATTTAAAGGACCAAAAAAAAAAAAACTCACCATTCAAAAGACTTGACTGCATCAACCTCAGAAACCAGCTTTTCCATGCCTTTCAAAACCTCTTTCTCCTCTACACCTTCCTTGAACTTCACAACAACAAGATGCTTAAACCCTGCCATTATTACACACTCAAAAAAACCTTTTCAAGCTTTGAGGGTTTATAAAACGTTTGAAGCAGCTAACCCCAGAAAACCACACAAATTTATACACAAACCCCAGAGTTATTTTGGTGTCAACTCACAAATTTTCACCGTTTGGATTACCAACCATGAGCTGAAAGGGATTAGACTCTTTAGTCTCTCCTTTGTGAGACAAGATCTGCATTTCAATATATGGAGAGGTACCGATTTGCATGGGCGGTGAGACCCACTGCTCAGCCATTTTCTTTGCTGTACCGCACAGTGAAATATTGTCCACAGCTCGTTGTCAGCTTTGCCTCCCCTTTTGCTTTTGCACATGAAATGTTGGTCATGACTCATAATAGTTCCATTTAATTTGTTCTTTCTTGAAATTTGAGATCTTATGTCACCGCCATTATTGTCACATGACACAACCTCTTTTCTCTTTTTATTATTTTACCTTTCATGAACATGAACACATGGTGTCACACTGTCACGACCTAAAAAGGCGAGGGGGCGTCAATTTCACATTAGAAAGAAAAGGGGACGTTGAAGAATATAAAAACAATAACATTACACGTCCTATCAAATATGTCTTTCGAAAAGAAGTATATGATGCATCGAATTAGTATCAGTATACATATTTTTAAATTTTATATACTTAATATTCAAATTTCAATCCAAATAATGTAAATTTAAACATATTGCTTAAGTAGTGTCTTTTCAATGACCCTTCTTTTTTCAATATGTGGAGTGAAATTGATTGACCTCCTTTTCTATCAGAATTCTACAACACAATGTTTATTGTTGGACTTTTCTCCATGTTCAAATTTGTTCAAACTTCACTTCATGGATGACATTTCACCATACTTATCTTTAAGGAATCTTTCGTTTTTTCCCCTTGCAAAGTATGATGCAGGATGAAAGCAAAGTTGGGTCATATCAGCAATCAAAAATTGATGATTAAGTAAGGATACCATTTCCTCCATATTGATTAGAATCCATACATTTCTTTTCCCTTTGCATATACTTGATTAGTCAAAATTGGTGTGTATTTTTTTCTTCCGATTAAATAAAATGAAGTTTTTAATGAGCCACACGTTCGTGTTGGTTTTCTTATTAATGGTTTTCTTTAAACATTAAAAAGAATATACGGTAGAGGTTAGCTGACCGACATGCCTGCCCTCGTGCAAGGAATAAAAATACAAGGGTGCACGGGTAATGTCAGAGGTGTTGGCCAAAAAACCCTGAATTATTATTACAGAAAGCCTGGTACAGTCAAAACTGGGATTCAATTCAGCTGCATCGTCATCGCCAGTGTACCATCTGAGGTTTGAAAGGGTCTCATACATAATGGCCATGGGTGCCCACTGCCCATCATTACACCAAGGAATATATAAACTCAATAATTTTCTTCTTCAGACAGCTTAATCCCATTGAATCATTCAACCTAACAAAATCAAGCTAACCAGGTCAACATTATAAAATTAATTAGCACTAGTTGAACATCATTTAAGGTCTTTTTAGTATTTATATATATACTTTTATATATTTAAAAGGCAAAATGACAAAAAAATGCCCTCAACGTTTGTATGTTTTGTCATTTGATTTCTCTTTTTTTGGGTCCAAATATGCCTTCAACGTTTGTTTGTTTTGTCATTTGGCCCTCTATTTTTTTTTCTTTTGGTCCACATGTGCCCTAATGTTTCATTCATAGTCCAAATATGCCCCTGTTGGATGTAAATTGTCAATCAACTAACGGTCGACGGCTTATAAAAAAAATTTAACGTGACATCAGCAGATCTTAATATGTGGCAAGTTCAGTCAGCATCAGTTGTTGAACGTCAGTTGACTGACATTTTTCATCTAACAAGGATATTTGGACCAAACTGAAACGTTGGGGGCATATTTGAACTACGAATGAAACGTTGAGGGGCATATTTAGACCAAAAGAAAGAATAGGGGACAAATGACAAAACATGCAAACGATGGAGACTTCTTTTGTCATTTTGCTTATTTAAAAATGATATATCATATTCAAATACGAATCGGACGTTTATGGTCATAACATTGGTAGAAAAAAATGCAATGCTTTGAGGATTGGGGATATGTAATGAGTTTTGGGCTAGCGGCGTCTGGATCTGTTTTCTGGCCCAGATAACTGCCAATAAAATAAAATGCACACATACATCGAGCATTTATATTAGAATTGGATGTTATTTATAAAATAGAGAGAAAAATATATTTTTAAAGTAAATATTAAGATTCAAATACACATAAGATATAAAGATATGAAATTTTTAGTCACTCGACCAAATAATAAATTTTTACTACAATTGTATATTAACACTAACCGGAAAATGATGTTCTTAGGATTAATTAAAAATGGAAAAAATATATTTTAAGAAGGGAAAATATTTAAAAATATTAATTTGTAACTTATCTAAAGATAAAAAATTATAAAGTGAGATTGGAGACTGTGATTGAAAATGCATATGGAAATTAAATTCGAACAGAAATCACAATTAAATAGTAGGAATACAATAAAGTCATTAATGATTTTTTTTGAAAAGGTTGTTTTTATAAATTCATTAATGATTTGAGACCGGTTCTATATAAAAACTTAAGAAAATTCTACAACGTGCGACGAACACTGATGAACACCACTAATGATAAACACCGATGAACACCATTAAATTAATTAATAAAGATTTAAAATTTTAAGGATCTATCATATAATTAATAAATACTTTAAAAATTTAATTAAATTATTATATATATATATTAAAATTTTATTTTTTTAATAAGGTAAACTATATATTTAGTACCTCACCTATTTCTCTATTTCTATTGAACCCTCATTATTTAAATATTATTTCAATTTGACCCTATTTTTTATAAAAAAAATAATTTAACCCTAAACTCTAAACCTAAAACCCTAAACTATTAAGCCTTAAACCCTTAAACTCTTAACCTATACCCTAAATCATCTACCATTAAAAATAATTTCACCATCATCGATTCAATTCAATCCAATGAATTGTTGAATTCTCCTAAAAAATTTAATTAAATTATTTTTTATATATATCAAAATTAATTAAACTTGAATCTCATAGAATTAACATTATCATCTTATTTGAGATGAAGAGGTCATCACAATTCGACGAGGGATCAAACATTCGTCTCCATGAACAAAACTTCACCAAAATTTGCACAGAGATTCTCTAGCTCGCCACAATTTGTCGACCGTTCAATCACGAAAGACAAATGTACGGTGCAAATATGTGATCAATTGTCTAGAAAGCCCGATTTTGCTGATGCATGGCAAGGAATTCAACGCAGCATGTTTCAAGTGGACGGAGATGATGTAAGTGTTTGCTCTGATCAGAATGCAACTGCTGGGGCATCTAGCCGTACCTCATCAGACACACGGAGACGAAGGTTTGATTCCTCATCGTTCCAGCAACGTGCTGGGGCATTGGAAGGATTGCTCGAATTTAATTAATTTTGATGATCTCTTCATGTAACACCCGGGTTTAGGGGCCGGGTGAAAATAATGTTTTAATATTATCCGGGTTCGGTTTTACAATTTAAATAAATTAAATAATGGTTCGGATTTTGTTTACAAATAAAACAAAGGTGTTGGACCCAATTTCTAAACTAAGCCCAATAGCCATTCATTAATGGCATTTGTGTAAATATCAAATAAAACCCATTTTTATTACCTTATAATTCAAATAAACCCAAAAACCCCATCATCTTCTTCTTCAAAAGCAAAACCCACGACAAAGAGGAGAAGCTTACCTCTTGTCACTTTTTCATCATCTTTCTTCCTCATCCTTGGTGATTTTCGAAAGGTAAACATATATTCGACTTGTCCTCTCTTTCCTCTACATGCTAGTACTCTTAAATTTCATTAAAACCCATGATTTTGCATTTTGGTATTTTGAAAGTTTAGACTAAAAATGTCATCTTTGTTGTCTTAAACTAAAGCTTTTGATTTATTAATGATATATGAGTTGTTTACTATCTATAAGGTTCAACATATCCGATTTTTACATGGTTTTATGGTGTTTCCCGAAATTGGGTTTTAGGGAGGTTTTAGAGTGTTGAAATGTTGAATTTTGGGGGTGTTTTGTGTGAAAATTGGTGGGCTGGTGGTTAGGCTAGGTATAAGGGTTGTTTTGGAAGCTTTTGGGAGTAATTTAAGTGTAAGAATCATCGGTTTTGGACTGTGCTAAAGGGCTGCTCGTGAATTGCATTTTGGGGTTGTTCTTGGCTCGAAAAACAAGTGTTTAATGTTTGAATTGTATTCCGGGTTTGCTACTTTGTTTGTGGACTGATTTGAGGTTAATTTACTTGTGTTGGGACGATTAGAAGCAAGGATTTGCATTGGTAAAGCTTTGGGATCGAATGTGGAAGTAAGAAGGCTTGAGTCGGCTTTGTTTGGCTTGCTTAAGGAAGTAAGGTGAGTGGTTAATGTTTTAAATTGATTTCAAATGTTGGTTCAAGCATGTGGATGTGAAAATGTTTTCAAATAATGTTTTGGTTCAAAGATGGTTTTGAAAGAATTTAGATTGGGCTTGAAAAGTCGAATTAAACTCAAGAGTAAGTTGTTGTGAATTGCCTCTTTAATTTCCCCTTTTACCATTTGTTTTTCATTGCTTGAAATGATATTTAGTTATGTATGAAATTCCAATACTTTGAGAAAAAGCATGTTGCCTAATATCATATCGTTAATCATGTATGATGATAACAATGGTGATGTAGATATGCCTTGTAAGGTGTGAGTAAGTTGGTGCAAGTTGTGCACGAAAATGGTGAGTAAGACCATTTGTGATGGGTAAGATTCCAAGTAGTAAGTGATGCCTAATTGTGGATTTTGTTACATCTTGATTTGATTGTGCATGATATAATGAGTACATGTCGTATGTTAGTGATTGTATATTGTGTTGCATGGTTGGTGTCGAACCTCACGTGATGGTTGTCGTTGCTCCGGTGATGTGTAGTCCCGCCGGTAGCGAATGGTATAAGACTCCGGTGATGTGTAGTCCCACCGGTAGTGACTAGTAGAAGAGTACTTTGATGTGTAGTCCCATTGGAAAACTACTAGTCGAAACGGTGATGTGTAGTCCCACCGTGCGTGTTTTGGTTATGCTTGTGCATGCCATGTATTGTTCATGTTGTATCTCACTGTATCATTCTCTTTTATGGTCTTGCTTTATTCTAGGATTATGTCCTCATGCATACCATGAAGTGTAATGCCATGTTAAATGCCTATATTGTTGAATTGTGGTTGAACTTGTATGTTGGTAGAAGGATTAGGTCATTGGATGATTTGTATGCGTTGACCTTTATTTTAAAGAAAGCTTTAAACCATGCATTGTCGTAGTTATGTTTTAGAGCTCCGCTCACTAAGCTTTATGCTTACGCTCTCCTTTTTCCGACAATGAAGATATTTAGCTTGGAGTTAGCAAGGAGCAAGATAAGGGCGTCCAAGCGTGTGGTAGTTTGCTCAAGTATGGTTTAATTAAATAATGTAGTAGTCTAGCAATGGGAAGTGCTACGTGTTTTAGGAGCTTGTATTTAGACTCCTTTGTATTGGCCACATGTTGTTAATGCCTTATGTTGATGTTTTGGTTTGATTATGGTTTGTAACGCATGATATGCTATGATGGATGTTGTGTGTGTTGGCATGTCTATTGGTGCTTAGGTTGCCTTGATAGAGAGGGCCAAACCTCATATGCCTTCCTTGTGCCTTTTAGGGCCTTTGAGTTCCACGTATGACTTGTATGCCTAATTGCCTTTGTTGGAATGTCAAGTATGCATGCCTTGTTCCATGTTTATATGCCAAGTTGCTTGTATGATTGAATCATCACCTTGTATTGAAATGTGTCTTTAGTTTCAAGTTTAAGCATGCTTATACTCTTGGTTTGACATAGGATACATGTTAGTGTGTTGGTTGAGGTTTGAGAGGGATTTAAGGGCCTCCTTGTGCCTTAAATCAGCTCAAACCTGTAATTTCGTAGCAGGGGTATCGATACGGTTGGTCCCGTATCGATACGACCTTCGTGTTTCAGGCCTCGTGTTTCGATACGCTAGGGGGCGTACCGATACCATTTTGGCCACTGGAGTTACTGTCCAGTTCGGTATCGATACGGGCCTTTGGCGTATCGATACGGTCATCTTAGCGTTGACCATGAGAAGTCAACTGTTGGGGAGGGTATCGATACACTCCTTGGGTGTATCGATACGGTCTCCACGGGTTGACTTTGACCAGTTGACCTAGTCAAGGGGTATCGATACACCCCTTAAGTGTATCGATACCGCCTGCAGATCAAGTTAAAAATTGGACTGTGAAATGTTAGGTTGAGTTCGGTTGTTTGTCTCGTGAATGTTGTTCCGCTGTATGACCACATAGGATTAATTACTCATCTAGACAAGATTTCAAATAAGAAAAAAAAATAGGGTTGCTAACCGAGGGGGAATCCTTTAGGGGTTTTCACTCGGTTTTCCCCGTGTAGCTCACTCGGACCGGTCATCCGGCCAGACCGGGACGAGGGGGTTACATTTATTGGTATCAGAGCCAGGTTTCCGAGACCTCGGGTAGGTAAGTGAGGTAAGTTTGATGTGTTATGTTGTTGTTATGTCTCGGTGAATGTTTTGCCATGTATGCTTAATGTTTGCTTGTTAGTACGGTGTTTGAGAGCATGTGTTAGCATGATGCTTGTGTTGAAGCGTAGTGTCGAGTTCTCATTGCTACTATTACTTATTTAAAAAGATTTTTGTAAAGGAATATACTTGAGCACCTTGGACCCTTGCTCTTGCTAACCCTAAATAATCTTGCTTGTGTGTTTTGTTTATTATTGTATTGTTGTCTTTGGTAAGTTTGAGGCCGAGGCGTGGGCCTAGAGCTGGTAATCGTGAACCTGAGGTTTTGGAGGATGTGAACGATGAGAGAGTTCGTTGCTTTAGTTCAGGGTAGTATGACCGTACCAGAGTTTGGAGTGTAGTTTGTTTGTTTGGATCAACAGGCACATGAGCTGGTTTCTGTTGAGGGAGAACAACGTGACCGGTCTTGACATGAGATGGTAAGAGAAGTGACGAACTAAGAGTTGACTTCGGAATGATGTCGATGTTGTAGCAAGTAATTCCTCGATACAGTCATTGGGCTTGTTTTTCTTATTTATTCTGGATCTACGCGTCCGTGTATTTTGAGTGAGTTTGCGAAGCTGTTGAAATCCACCTTGTGAGGTACTAGAGGTAGGTTTTGGTGTTGCTAGCTCCTTCGGGGATACAGTCGTGGTCAGAAAGATGTACAAGGGGTGTTCGTTGATGGTTCAGTGGCACGTGTTTTCAGTTGATGCGATGGAATTGCCTTTTTACGGTTTGATGTGAAACTATGCATGGAATAGCTTGTAGAACATAGAGTTAGGGTAGACTTTGAGATAATGAGAGTTTTCTTAAAGCTTACGGATGACTATGAGATTGAAATGGTAGGTGAGAATGTGAATTTCGTATCGAGTGTTGATCCAGCTTTAGAGGTCAAAGACTGATTGATTTTAGTTGACAGACTTGCCTAGCCAATGTGATGGATTTGATTTTGAATGAGGATTAGACCACAGAATGTTAGAATAGTTTGTGTTTTCCTAAAAGTGTTTGGAAGAATTTCCCGGTTTGTCTCCTGATAGAGAAGAAGAGTTTGTTTATGATATCGTCTTCGAGTTTGCTCCTGTTTTGATTGCTCTATATCTTGTGATTTCCGAAGGAATTGAGAATGTTGAAGAACCAACTTTGAGATTTGTTAGACCTTAGACTCGTTAAGCCTAGTACGTCATCTTAGAGTATGACAGTACAAATTGTGAAGAAGAAAGAGTGACAGTACGAGAACGTGATTAGAATTCAGACAGTTGAAACAGGTGGCAGTGAAAAATTAGTGTCCTTTTTCCGAGCATCAGTGGTTTGTTGATCAGTTAGTGTGTGCTTTAGTCTTTTCGAAGATTAATTTGAGATCTGATTACTACCAGTTGAAAGTGAGAAAAGTTGAAGTATCGAAGACAGCTTTAGGGGCAAGATGTGATCACCTTGAGCTCTGAGTTATGTCGTTTTGTTTGACTAGTGTATTAGTTACCTTCATAGAAATGTTGAGCAGAATATTTTCCTGAGTTTCTTGATCAGTTGTAGTAGCTCTTCTGGATGTCACGTGAGTATATTCAAGTAGCGAGGAAGATCATGACAAGCTTTGAAGTTAGTGTGGCAGATTCTATTAGAGAATTAATTGTATACCAAGTTGTGCAATGTGAACTTCGAGTTAATAAGGATGTTCTCCTAGGACATGTAGATCAGCCGAGTGTGTTAGAGTAAATCCCAGGTAGGCAAAAGAAGATATGTGTTGGAAGAAATTGAAGACTGTGACAAATATCTATAGTTCTAAGTCTAGCATTGTTACTTTCAGAGAATTGTAAATAGTCTTTTGAAGATAGCTGCTCCCTTGACAAGTGCTACAGAAGAATGTTCAGTTGTGTAACGCCCCGGTTTTGGGCTCAGAAGTTTTGGGTGTTGACCGGTTCGGTCAAAGTGCTGATCGAATATATAAGAGTGAATTTAGGAAAGCCTAGTTCGGGTTGCATTAAAAATATGGAAAAATGTTCTAAAGTCATCTTTTAATATATATAAGTGAACTGTGAAATCAATTTTGGAAAATGAGGTTCGGAAGGTTGACATTTTGGCTAGTGACCAAAATGTAATTTTTGAAAGTTGCGGGACAGTTTTATAAAGGATTGAAACTTTGAATCTTTAAGGAGCTATTATTCCAAAAAGGATTTCTCCAGATTTTTCTAAGATATTTTAAGGCTTTATTCTGATTTTTAAAGATTAAGAAAGGGAGGGAAATCATTTTAACCAAATTCTTAACTAATTTTCCATTTTCTCTCAATTTTCCTTTTCTCTCATTTTCTCTCAACCCAAACAAAATTCTCCAGATTTCTTTCTCTGATTTTGACATCTAAATCTCTCATTTCAACTCTCATTTGATTCCTAATCATCTCATCAACAAAACCTCTCAATTTGCAAGTTGTTTCATCAAGCTTTTTGGCTCTAAAATGGAGAAATTCAAGTTTGGAGGTAAGAACGTCCTTCTCCTCTAAACTATCAGTTCTTTACTGAAATTCCTAAGTTCTCAATCCTTGATTTATGTTTTGTTAATGGCTTTTCAATTGAGATCTTGATTTTTGGCTAAAATGCAAGATTTGGTGATTTTGGTGAAATTTTCGTGTGATCTGTTTGGGCAGTGTTTTGGAGTGTCAAAATGATGTTAAATGAATGCTAAATTGATTAGAAGTTGAGGTTTAATCAATGCAATCCCGGATAGGTTGAATTTCCTAAGTTTGGCTTGAGTTTTTGGTTGTTTTTGGAGTGTTTTTGGTGATCTGTTATACCTGGAGGTATAAGGAGGTGTTTGTGATCATTTTGTATGTTAATTGATGTATAAAAATGGTTAGAAGTGATGGATCTTGGCTGGGTTAAGTTTTGGAAGTGTTTGGAGGTGATTTCGGTTGTGTTTGGTAGCCAAATTGTTAGATTTGTGATGAGCAGCGAGTTGTGTTGTTGTTGCTGGTGTTTTAATGCATAAGGATGCATTAATGTTCTGTTTTTGTGTGCTTGAAACAGGGGAGTTTGATCCGTGAGCTTTGGAGGTGTTTGCGGAAGGTTTCGGAAGCTTGGAAGGCTTGTTGGCTAGTCTTGTTTTGGTTATCGGTGAGTGAAGTTGGGATTTCAGCTTTTAAAACAAGGTTTGAAGGTTTTTGGGAGCTTAGTGTAAGTCTAAACAACTTTGCTAAGCTCAAGAGTAAGTGAATGGGTTTTTGCTCTTGAATTGTGTGTGATTTGGTTTTAAAAGCAAATGTGGTTGATGATTGAAATGCATGTGTTTTGCATGGTTTAATTCTGTTTTGTAAGCATGTTTTTAGCATGGTTTAATGCTGGTTTTGAAAGTCATTTGAGAAGGATGCTCAAGGTAAGGGATCCTTGGTTTTGTATATGGTAAATGTGGTTTTGATGTATAGTGTTGCATGTTGATCAATGGCTTTGTATGATGCTTTAAAACAGTGAATTGATGATGTTAAATGTTACCTTTTGCATATTGGTTATGCATGTGAATCATTGGATTAATGAGGTAATGGTTTTGCATATTGGTTATGCATGTGAATCATTGGGCTAATGTGTGATGGCTTTGCATTATGTTTATGCATGTGGAACATTGGATTAATATGGTAAGATGGTTATATTGGCAAGTGATGCAAATGGTTCTTGGTTTGTTGATCGGATATAGTTAGCCGACTATAGGATTGGGTGCACCGTGAATTAAGTCGCCTTGGAGGTGGAGTGGTCAAGAGTGGACCGGATAAGCTCCCTTCAAGTATCCTAACGAGATGAGGTCATAGTGGAGGTTGTTGCCCACTCGAGGACCTTGGTTGATGAGGTCATAATGGAGGTGTTGCCCATTCGAGGACCTTGGTTGAGCAAAGGTTATATGGTGGTTCAAAGTCCATATGTGAGAACCTTGTGCTTGTTGAGATCACAATGGCAGTGTTAAGTCCATGTGTGGATCTTGTGTGGGATGTCCCGGATCTCGTTAGTGATGTTCTACAACTACCAATCGGTTATGCAAAGGTTGTATGGTGGTTAAAAGTCCATACGGGAGAATCTTGTGCATGTCAAGGTTGTATGGTGGTTAAAAGTCCATACATGAGAACCTTGGGGAAAAAGCTAAGGTTGTATGGTGTTTAAAAGTCCATACATGGGAACCTTAGGATGATGAGGTCATAATGGAGGTTGTTGCCCACTCGAGGACCTTGGTTGTTGAGGTCATAATGGAGGTGTTGCCCATTCGAGGACCTTGGATTGGTAGGGTGTAGGGAGCGTAGGGACAACGCTCGGAATCCGCGTATCCGATCGGGTTGTTGAGTTGGAAAGTGGATGTGGTTGATCAATTGGAAGCCAATGTAATGTTCTTGATCATAGTGAAGCATGAGATGCTTGAAATGATGCATGGTTGCATGTGAAGCATGGGATGCTTGAAATGATGCATGGTTGCATGTGAAGCATGGGATGCTTGAAATGATGCATGGTTGCATGTGAAGCATGAGATGCTTGAAATGATGCATGGTTGCATGTGAAGCATGAGATGCTTGGATTGATGCATGATTGCATGTGAAGCATGGGATGCTTGAAAAGATGCATTGTTGCATGAAAAGTGTATGATGCTAGTGAATGCATGTTACTTGTTAAGTTGAACAAGTGTTGGTTATCATTTGGTAAATGATGCATGTGAGCATGAAATATCTATATTGCATTGGAGTCTTGTAAGACTTGTTTTTAAAGGCATGTGAAGATGATGTTATGGTTTTTATGTTGCCTTGGTTAAATGCATGTGATAGAATATTTGAGCTATGGTTTTAAAAAGTTTCTTGTTTGATATGGTTTTCAAGTTTAAGAAAGGTATGTTGTGAAATGGGAGTGTTTTCCATGGTTTTGTTTAAGCTTGGCATATGGTGTTTATGCATGATTTGAGCTTGATGTTGAAAAGGGTTTTCAAACATGGTTTTGGTAATCAAATCGGGTTTGTTTTAAAAGTGTTTTAATGACCCGCTGCATTGATGGTGTTTTGGTTTTGAGCATTCCTCACTAAGCATTATGTGCTTACGCTCCTTTTTGTCCATCAATTCAGATTCTTGAAGTTTGGGCAGCAAGGAGCAAGGGATTCAAGGTGGACTCCAATGGAGATGTATGTCTCGGTGAATAGCTATAGTTAATAAGGGCAATGGGGTAGAATCTCTCGGGTTGTTGTGTATGTGATCGTATATGTTTGATCAAGAATGTTTAAATGTTGTTGCTAATGTTGTTGGAACATGAATTGGCTTTAATGAGTTTGAATTGGAAGGTTTGTGCCTAAATGGTTGCTTGTGTAGGAAGCATGCCTATAGATTTGGGGCTTTTCTTATATGTTGTGTTTCTGTTGAATTGTTGATGCAAGTATGTCTCTTTTATGTTGAATTGCATGTTGGTAAAGTTTGGTGGCTTTTGGAGCATGTTTGGATGTTCAATTGTGTGTTTGAGTGAGCAAAATGCAACATTCTGGGCTAGGCGTTTCGGAACAGGTAACACCGTTTCGGAACGGGTGCCCTGCATGAACCCAGGCGTCCGAAACGGGTACCACCGTTCCGAAACGGAAGGCATTCTGCTAGACCCCCGTTGCGGAACGGCCCCGTGTTTCGGAACGGGTTTGGCCTGTTTCGGAACGGGTGACCGTTGGGGGCTGACATGGGCGGTTAAATGTTTCAAAATGTTTGCATTTTGGTCCTGAAACTTGTTTGTGCAATTGTATGAGTTCGGGGTGTCCGTTTGAACTGAAATTTGGCAGAGAAGCATGAAACCTGATTAATTTTAAGTTGGTAACTTAAAATCTGGTTAAGTCCTTAAAGTTTTCAGAAATTACAATTTGGTCCCTAAAGTTGTAATTTGTTCAATTGGGTCCCTGTTTGATCTCTGATGGTTGTGATCTTTGAGCATGGTGTTTGTGTGATCACATCTAAGGTTAATGTGCATCTAGACAAGATTAAAAAGAAAAAAAAGGGTCGTTAATCAAGGTTGACTTTCGGGTTGACTTTGGTTTTCCCCGTGTAATCTTCGTAGTTCGGGTCAACCGTCCAGACCGGGCTACGGGGGTTACAAGTTGTGTGGTTAGATGCGAGACAATGAACCCTTGAGAAACTGAAAGAAACCCTGAAGAGGACTTCGACCTTGATTCAGCCTATACTAGAGAAAGAACTTGTGAACTGTAGTGGTGTGTTACATGTAGAGTTAGGTTGTGTGCTTATGCAAGACAGAAGATTGTGACTTGATCATCGAGATAGTTGAAAAACCGAGAAAATAGTTATCCGACACTAGACTTAGAGTTAGTTACAGTTGTATTTGCTTCGAAGACTTAGGGACAAAGCAGTATAGTAAGAAATGCACAGTGTATATGTACGTATCGTCAGAACTTGAAATATTTGAAGACTTAGGAAGGGTTGAAACTTGAACAACATAAGTGTTAGAACTGCTTGAAGACTGTAATATCAAGATTGAGTACCATCCAAAGATTATTAACGTAGTAACCAATGCTTCGAGTGTATTTGTTGTTGGATTAATAGTTGAGTTGTGGGATGTAATTGCCGGATTCAATTTACCAAATGATAGTAATCTTGTGGCCGAGTTACATGTTAAACCTACATTGAGTCAGAATGCTTGAAGAGAAACAATTGCAAGACAGGTTCTTGGCACCTCACGTGCAAGACATAATGAAAGGAAGACCGTCAGAATACAATTTCAGAGATGATAGATGTAGAACTAATGTTTTGATATAATAATTGAAAAATGTTTTGGACTGATTTAAAAAGTATTTAAAACATCTCCAAAGTCCAAACAACTTGAAATATTATTTAAGGAATTTTTCACTAAGGTTTTTCATGTTTTCAAAGGCCTATTTTCACAAATCATACCAAGTGTTTCGAAACACCCTAGGGCGTTTCGAAACGGGTGCCTTCCAGTGGCCAAATGTTTCGATACTCGTATCGAAACGGGGCCAGCGTTTCGAAACAGGCTAGGCCGTTTCGATACGCCCACGTGGCACTGACCCCAACGGTCATAAACCCCAACGGCTCTTTCCCAACTAACTTTTAAATGCAGGTCGTTTCGATACGGGCTAAGGGCGTTCCGATACGCGTTCCGAAACGGCAAGGGGGTGTTCCGAAACGGGTACCCTGACAGACTGCAACGGCTCTTTCTATATTGAGGGCGTTCCGAAACGGCTTCGAGCGTTTCGAAACGGGGAGCTGCAGAACTGCATTTATGGAGGGAATTAAAGGCTCCAACGACTCTATTTCAATCCCAACGGTCCTAAACGGCTATAAACTCAATTGGGAGTATAAAAGGGACCTCCAAGCATCAAGAGAAGACTAATGCTTCAATTGTCAATCAACAAATGATCAAGAAATGTCTTAGCACTTAAATTGTCAATTCTTGTATAGACAAACACTAGTGAGCCAAAATTGTCAAATTTGCTCAAGTGTTTTAGGTTTTGGGTGAGTGCTTAAAAGTGCAAACAAACACCTATTAGAGGGTTTAAGTTTGCTTTCTTATTTCTCTTTGTAAAAGAGGGTTTGATCAAGGCTTGGGTAGAAGCTTGATCGGTTGTAAGGGTTTCCTCCTAATCCTAGAAAAGGGGACGAATCAATTAGTGAATTGATTGTGAAATCCTTAGTGGGAAGCTAAGGTAGTGGATGTAGGTGCTTGTTAGAAGGCCGAACCACTATAAATCCTTGTGTCAATATTCTTTTCAGCTTCCTTAACCCTTCCACCCAAATATCCACCTCTCCACCACTTGGTGAGCATAATTGGTTGATCGAATCGAGCTCCACACAACCCAACAATAGAGTTTGTATTTTTAGAGACAGAATTATTGTACCGATTTCCATAGTGTTTTGAGGCGTATTGTGTTGGTCGAAGCATACGGCAGTTCATTTGCAGTGCATCTGAGTTGTATGAAGACGTATTGTGGGTTGAAGATGAGTACTTCTGGGTTGAGTTGATGAATGACGTGGTTCAGTATGCGAGTAGGTGTATAGTTTGCCAGTGTGTCAAGATCGAGCATCAGTTTCTTCTAGTTTGTTACATCTGTGGGAGATTCGTAATGAAAGTGGGTAATAGATTCGAGAGATCTTGTGTCTGATTCGCCTTCGATTTCCTCCGTGAGAACTTAGTTGAGTAATCAATGTTAGTTGCACTGTATGTGGTCCTTTATACATGTTCACGTTACTTGTACCTTGTGTAAGATGTCGGAGTTGTGCCTAAGCAAGAGTGTGAGTTGTACAGTGTCTTGTGTTTGATAGTGGCCAGTAGAGATTCGAGATTTCAACTAGATTTTTGAAGACGCCTACAAAAGTGTTTGGTTACCTGTTAGAGTTAGATGATCAGTCAAAGGAAGTTACGAGTCAAGTGTTCAAACAATGTCGTATGAGTTTGTGAATCGGGCTAGTTCTGTTGTTTATCTATTGCAGTTACCACTATAGTTAAAATGAGGTATGTAATGTGTTCTGTGTATCTATGATTCAGAAGTGTGAGCCAGTTTTGTCCCGTGTTAAGTTGTTGAAGAGATTGAGTTGAGTTTGAAATCGCGTGCAACGCAGAATCAGTTGAGATCTTAGCATCAGATATCTGTTGTTGTGTGGTAAGTCCACCGAGTTTTGTTAGTGTGTTGTGGTGTGAAAGAAAGTGGGTTCATATCTGATAAATTTCGGGGACGAAATTTCCTTAAGTAGGGGAGAGTTGTAACACCCGGGTTTAGGGGCCGGGTGAAAATAATGTTTTAATATTATTCGGGTTCGGTTTTACAATTTAAATAAATTAAATAATGGTTCGGGTTTTGTTTACAAATAAAACAAAGGTGTTGGACCTAATTTCTAAACTAAGCCCAATAGCCATTCATTAATGGCATTTGTGTAAATATCAAATAAAACCCATTTTTATTACCTTATAATTCAAATAAACCCAAAAACCTCATCATCTTCTTCTTCAAAAGCAAAACCCACGACAAAGAGGAGAAGCTTACCTCTTGTCACTTTTTCATCATCTTTCTTCCTCATCCTTGGTGATTTTCGAAAGGTAAACATATATTCGACTTGTCCTCTCTTTCCTCTACATGCTAGTACTCTTAAATTTCATTAAAACCCATGATTTTGCATTTTGGTATTTTGAAAGTTTAGACTAAAAATGTCATCTTTGTTGTCTTAAACTAAAGCTTTTGATTTATTAATGATATACGAGTTGTTTACTATCTATAAGGTTCAACATATCCGATTTTTACATGGTTTTATGGTGTTTCCCGAAATTGGGTTCTAGGGAGGTTTTAGAGTGTTGAAATGTTAAATTTTGGGGGTGTTTTGTGTGAAAATTGGTGGGCTGGTGGTTAGGCTAGGTATAAGGGTTGTTTTGGAAGCTTTTGGGAGTAATTTAAGTGTAAAAATCATCGGTTTTGGACTGTGCTAAAGGGCTGCTCGTGAATTGCATTTTGGGGTTGTTCTTGGCTCGAAAAACAAGTGTTTGATGTTTGAATTGTATTCCGGGTTTGCTACTTTGTTTGTGGACTGATTTGAGGTTAATTTACTTGTGTTGGGACGATTAGAAGCAAGGATTTGCATTGGTAAAGCTTTGGGATCGAATGCGGAAGTGAGAAGGCTTGAGTCGGCTTTGTTTGGCTTGCTTAAGGAAGTAAGGTGAATGGTTAATGTTTTAAATTGATTTCAAATGTTGGTTCAAGCATGTGGATGTGAAAATGTTTTCAAATAATGTTTTGGTTCAAAGATGGTTTTGAAAGAATTTAGATTGGGCTTGAAAAGTCGAATTAAACTCAAGAGTAAGTTGTTGTGAATTGCCTCTTTAATTTCCCCTTTTACCATTTGTTTTTCATTGCTTGAAATGATATTTAGTTATGTATGAAATTCCAATACTTTGGGAAAAAGCATGTTGCCTAATATCATATTGTTAATCATGTATGATGATAACAATGGTGATGTAGATATGCCTTGTAAGGTGTGAGTAAGTTGGTGCAAATTGTGCACGAAAATGGTGAGTAAGACCATTTGTGATGGGTAAGATTCCAAGTAGTAAGTGATGCCTAATTGTGAATTTTGTTACATCTTGATTTGATTGTGCATGATATAGTGAGTACATGTCGTATGTTAGTGATTGTATATTGTGTTGCATGGTTGGTGTCGAACCTCACGTGATGGTTGTCGTTGCTCCGGTGATGTGTAGTCCCGCCGGTAGCGAATGGTATAAGACTCCGGTGATGTGTAGTCCCACCGGTAGTGACTAGTAGAAGAGTACTTTGATGTGTAGTCCCATTGGAAAACTACTAGTCGAAACGGTGATGTGTAGTCCCACCGTGTGTGTTTTGGTTATGCTTGTGCATGCCATGTATTGTTCATGTTGTATCTCACTGTATCATTCTCTTTTATGGTCTTGCTTTATTCTAGGATTATGTCCTCATGTATACCATGAAGTGTAATGCCATGTTAAATGCCTATATTGTTGAATTGTGGTTGAACTTGTATGTTGGTAGAAGGATTAGGTCATTGGATGATTTGTATGCGTTGACCTTTATTTTAAAGAAAGCTTTAAACCATGCATTGTCGTAGTTATGTTTTAGAGCTCCGCTCACTAAGCTTTATGCTTACGCTCTCCTTTTTTCGACAATGCAGATCTTTAGCTTGGAGTTAGCAAGGAGCAAGATAAGGGCGTCCAAGCGTGTGGTAGTTTGCTCAAGTATGGTTTAATTAAATAATGTAGTAGTCTAGCAATGGGAAGTGCTACGTGTTTTAGGAGCTTGTATTTAGACTCCTTTGTATTGGCCACATGTTGTTAATGCCTTATGTTGATGTTTTGGTTTGATTATGGTTTGTAACGCATGATATGCTATGATGGATGTTGTGTGTGTTGGCATGTCTATTGGTGTTTAGGTTGCCTTGATAGAGAGGGCCAAACCTCATATGCCTTCCTTGTGCCTTTTAGGGCCTTTGAGTTCTATGTATGACTTGTATGCCTAATTACCTTTGTTGGAATGTCAAGTATGCATGCCTTGTTCCATTTTTATATGCCAAGTTGCTTGTATGATTGAATCATCACCTTGTATTGAAATGTGTCTTTAGTTTCAAGTTTAAGCATGCTTATACTCTTGGTT
Organism: Hibiscus tridactylites; assembly: GCA_958450335.1. NCBI lineage: Eukaryota > Viridiplantae > Streptophyta > Magnoliopsida > Malvales > Malvaceae > Hibiscus > Hibiscus tridactylites. Next base: position 85,213,032 of record OY288282.1, on the reverse strand, counting down.
TGACATAGGATACATGTTAGTGTGTTGGTTGAGGTTTGAGAGGGATTTAAGGGCCTCCTTGTGCCTTAAATCAGCTCAAACCTGTAATTTCGTAGCAGGGGTATCGATACGGTTGGTCCCGTATCGATACGACCTTCATGTTTCAGTCCTCGTGTTTCGATACGCTAGGGGGCGTACCGATACCATTTTGGCCACTGGAGTTACTGTCCAGTTCGGTATCGATACGGGCCTTTGGCGTATCGATACGGTCATCTTAGCGTTGACCATGAGAAGTCAACTGTTGGGAGGGTATCGATACACTCCTTGGGTGTATCGATACGGTCTCCACGGGTTGACTTTGACCAGTTGACCTAGTCAAGGGGTATCGATACACCCCTTAAGTGTATCGATGCCGCCTGCAGATCAAGTTAAAAATTGGACTGTGAAATGTTAGGTTGAGTTCGGTTGTTTGTCTCGTGAATGTTGTTCCGCTGTATGACCACATAGGATTAATTACTCATCTAGACAAGATTTCAAATAAGAAAAAAAAAATAGGGTTGCTAACCGAGGGGGAATCCTTTAGGGGTTTTCACTCGGTTTTCCCCGTGTAGCTCACTCGGACCGGTCATCCGGCCAGACCGGGACGAGGGGGTTACACTTCATATCAAATAAGATGATAACGTTAATTCTAGGAGATTCAAGTTTAATTAATTTTGATATATATAAAAATAGTTTAATTGAATTTTTTAGGAGAATTCAACAATTCATTGGATTGAATTGAATCGATGATGGTGAAATTATTTTTAATGGTATATGATTTAGGGTATAGGTTTAAGAGTTTAAGGGTTTAAGGTTTAATAGTTTAGGGTTTTAGGTTTAGAGTTAAGGGTTAAATTATTTTTTTTATAAAAAATAGAGTCAAATTGAAATAATATTTAAATAATGAGGGTTCAATAGAAATAGAAAAATAGGCGAGGTACTAAATATATAGTTTACCCTTATAAAAAAAAATTTAATATATATATAAAATAATTTAATTGAATTTTTAAAAATAATTATTAATTATATGATGGATCCTTAAAATTTTAAATTTTTATTAATTAATTTAATGGTGTTCATCGGTGCTCATCATTAGTAGTGTTCATCGGTATTCGTCGCACGTGGTAGACTCATCCAAAAACTTAACGTAAAATAAAATCCAACCGAATTGAATAAAATAAAATAAAATAAAACTTTAGAAGAGTAATAAAAGTTTGTGCTGGTTAATGAATTTGATTTCTTGTAATTATGCCCATACAACTAAATAACAATTATTGTCAACAATCTTTAGAATAAATAATTAAAGCTCCCAGCTGACCTTCTTTCAAGTCTATTATGAACAAATTGCACCTTCCTTTAAATAAAAATTGTTCAAAAAAATTACTATTAAGGGAAATTTCCATAAAAATCAATAAAAAGCAGGTCAATACAACTAATTTTCTTCGGTGTTTGTGTGAATAAATTTGAAGTGACTTTACTGGGATTGTTGATGCACCAATTCTGCCTTTTGCAACCGATGTTGTTAGGGCAAAGAATTTGTACAAGTCTCGATTGTGCATCAATGGTTATTAGTGTTAGATATTCTCTACTTTTATATCTTATGTTTTTTATTGTGCGTGTGATATTATTTAACAAATAAAAACTCTATTAATGCGTAAATGTAACAAAATTAAAAATATATATAACTTAAAGCTGATTAATCAAATTAACCGCCTATTTCTTCTAGAATATTAAAGAGCACAAACTAATGATTAAAAATTAAAAATATGACCAACCAACAATCAGATAATTTGATGTAATGTGGTACTAGATATCTCAAGTAAGATTAGATGTGCTTAAATCTTAATATTGTAAACGAAACAATTAGAAAATTAAAAATAATTTATTTTTTAAAGAATAATTAAAAAAATTGAGGGTTAGGTTTTATTTCAATTAATTTTTCATTTATAAATTAATAAAAAATTAAAAGATCTAAAATATTTTCCATTATTTAAAAAATTAATAAAAGCCTAAATGATAATTGAACTAAAGAAAAAATTGTGGGCTAAAAGCCCGTCCTATCGCTATCGTAACTTTGTATCTGATTACATTTAAAATGTCTATATGAAATGAATGTAAATATTTTTTTATGTAATTAGTAAGTGTCATACTTAAAATGTCAACTTTGTAAGAGTTGGTAAACTTCCATTGAGAAAGGATTTGTTGGGCCGAGTGTTGGAATGTAACAAATTGATGTGAAAGGAGAGGAGTTGAGTTTTTTGGGTGCGTAAATGATTGGCAAATTGCCGACTAAATTGAAAAAAATAAAAAAAAGGCGAAGTATAAAATATCGTTCCCAAAGGCAACAGCAACATTTGGACAAATTAGAGAAATGTTGTCTTTGAAATTAAATTTAAGAAAATAAAAGTTTTTAAGTTTTATTTTAAAAATTACGGTAAAATGGACAATTGAAGTAAAGACGCCACCTGCAGATGACGTCATAGGCTTGTTTGATATTTTTATAATGTAAAGTGTTTAATGTATGATAATTTTAGAGAAAAATTAATTAAAAATATCAGGTGGCGTGTTCACTCAAATCGTGTCTGCATATGGCGTCTTGAACTTACACGGTAGAATATGTCGTAGATTCTTAAATATATTTTAATGTCCCCTATTACCCTAAATTTAATTATTAAATACCCAATGAAGCCACGACATTTAGTTTATTTATTTTCAAACTTTTAGAAACTCATATAAATTTTTTTCAAATGGATAATATCCCATTAAATTTATTCTCCATTTCACCAAAGCCTGCTCCATGGGATGGCGCAGAAGTTCAAGATTAATAAAGTTTAATAACAAAATTTAAGATTTGTAATTATAAAATTTTAAGATTACAAAATTAAATCATAAATAAAAAATATTTTTAAAAAAATATGATTTCTCAATCCATCATTCCTCGTGTCTGACTTTAATAATAAGAATCAAGAAATTTGATATTGACTTTAATCTAATCAGTTATTCTCAACTAAAGAACTAAATAATTTTACGGGACAGCATTTGATAAATTTGGATTTTGGATCTCGAAAACAGCTGCAAACCTTTTGTATAATTTAAGCGTCAAAATTGGTAGTTGTAAACATTACCAGCGGTTTACGGACAAATGAAATGAACTGATCCAAGGCATTCTTGGATCCCAAAACTAAGAGAGAGCCACGTGAGAACCTAACAAATTTTGTTTTTTTTCTTTTTTTTAAAGAAAACAGTTTGAGTTTCAAACAACCTTTCAACGTAAACCCCAACATTCAATGTTTTGTGAGCCTCAAGAGTCAAAGCACGATCCCAGTAAATAGTAATCAACATCGGCAGTGGCGGATCCACCTTGAGCCTACCTTGAACTTTTGACATTTATATATTTATCCTTAATTTTTTAAAATTTTATAAATCAGTCTTTAAATTTTTGTAATATTTAAGGTTTGTGCTCACTCTGAAATTTTAAAATTTTATCTGTGTCTACCCTCAAATATATTTCTAGATCCGCCACTGAACATCGTATATATTTTTTTTTCACGGTCGGCAGTTTCATGGTTTTCTCAACTTTGGCTTTATGTACCACAAAATACAAATCAAGTTTTGCCTTTTTTTATTTTTTGAACATTGATCTGACCACCTCAATTTAATCTTGTCTGGTTCTTGACAACACCCATATATTGAAAAGGAATGTCCATACTCCATACATGATACAACAGACAAGTTACCAAGTTCTGCTTTATCTGTCTAATTCTCAGTTAATGTAGGAAACCAGGCCTGAGCTGAGAGTTATAAATTCGGGTGGAGCCAGCCAAAGAAGTAATGGTAGTCTTTAAAGTCAAAGGATGCCGTTTATTTATTTCCCTCAGCTTCTGATGGTCCAATGAGGAGCCTGAATAAAGGAACTTAAGTGGCTAAAATGTGAGTGCCATTTCTAGTTAAACTGAACCCCAAGTGTCCTTGGGAAAAGTTTTGCATTGCTTCTGGACCACATATTAATTCCAAAGCACCTAGGGGACCATGCTTACTGTTAAAGAGGGGCCTAGGGCCTAGGGCCTAGGACCTAGGGGTGGGGGTCCCTGAACATAATGGACTGCTAATTGCTATCCTTTGATGGCAAAAGGTCTCAAAAGATGCCAAATCCAAGCTTTGCTTCCATTTAAGGCTTAGATGGAACAAAGCATGCGAATGTTCACGATTGCTTGCTTAATCAAACTCGGGTTATAAACTAATTTACAGTGAAAATAAAGTACTGCCAAAAAGGAATGGAATGGTATTAAATGGACTTGAGAAAACAACCAAACCGAAGAAAAAATGACAACATTAACCATGCTTAGTAGTTAGTATACTGCTAATAAAACCAAGCTAATTTATATAATTATCTTATGTAAACTTAAATGTTCTGTATGGTCAAACGGTTACGGACCATTTTCAAATTATTTTGTCCTTTTAAGGCTAAAAGCGATCTTTTTTTGACATGGTTCACCATATCAAAATGCTTTTTAGTAAATCTTTATTAATATTCTTTAAAATCTTAAAAGGAAATTTGATTGGACCGTCTTCTCGTTCAATTATTTAAATCTCACAATAATATTTTATATACTTTCAAGGACGAAACTATTAAAAGAATGGAAGAGTTTGTGACCTTTCTATTTTTTTGTTTAATAGTAATTCTAATACTATCAATTTAAATATTGATAAAATATTTAAATATTATCTCTTAAATTTTGGATTAAATATTTATTAGCTCTTTATTAATTTTAAAGTTAGACGACTTTAGTACTTTACACATATCCTGGCTCCATCCCTTTCTAACTTCAGATTTTTCTGAAATTTTTGATACTATCCTTGGTCTACAGGAAGGAGATAGAAATACAAAAACAGCTAAAATTTATACAGTTGGACATAAATAAAACCTACCATTCAAGTTCTGCAACTCAAAATCTTGAATAATTTACAGTTCTTTTCCTCTTATGATCAAAGAATTAATTATCCCTTTTGAAGTGGAAAGGGGTAAATTAAAGCAAATAAGCAATTCATGGACAAGAGTCGGTTTCTTATATGTTCTTACAGGCATAGATCAACAACGAGAATTCAACTCTATCTTCATCTTTCTGCACCAACTTCTCCTCCAACCAAAGCCGGCTATCCAGTTCACTTCTTGTCCTAAACATGAAAATGGCTGAACCGGCGGTCGGATTGAAGAACCAATCATGCACATCCCACATCAAATCAACTAACAACCCATCAACGAATATCGTCTGGTTTCCTCTGAAATTCCATTGCAGTCTCTTGACCCGAATCACCGTCTTGTCATCGATGCAAACCGATAAAACCGGATGCTTTAGGCCGTCATGTTCCCCGTTACATCTGATCAAAATGTCATGCGGAGCGCCTGTTTCGTTGAATTGAGCCTTTGTGGAATAAAGGGATTTGCCCGAACAATGTTCTTGTCGAGAAATGAGAGAGATTTTAGCAACTGGGGTTGTCGTTTTGAACTTGTTGGTTTCTTCTTCAGCCATGTCACCTAGCATGAGCCCTATCTCTGAATCAACCGTGACTATGACGTAGAATCCATTAACCGGTTCAGGCCCAGCGTTATACTTTGCAGCTGAAAGATCCCAAAAGATTTCGATCTTTGAGTGATCCGATTCGACCGCTTTGTTGCCTTTCATCTTCCTGAAGAACCTCAGATTGGTGCTGAGCTTGAAACACGGTGAAGGGTCGTCGTTGAAGTTTATGCTTAGACTTTGACCGCTCTGATTCTTACACCAAGTGAGTTTGATGAAGAACTGCTTCTGGGTTGAGAGAATGACCTTGTAAATGGCGGCGACGGCGTTCTGGACTGAAGGGATTTGGCTCGGACTCCGGGAGATACAAGCTTTGCTTGAAAGGCTTGGACGTGGAGATTCAGAAACATTTACTGCGTTTTCACTAAAACAAGAAATGATGTCTCTCATGTTGCGGCTATATAACAAAACATTTAAGATTCATATGTTGAATATGAAGTTGGTTTCTTTTCAGGGATTCACGAGAGAGAAAGCAAGATCTCAAGATTTTGAGGGATGGGTTTCTCTTTTGGCTTCTCATAAGCATATATATATATATATATATATATATATATATATATATATCAGAATATGTTAGAAAACTGGACAAGGTTGGTGCTTTTGAACTGTCTCTCCTGCCCTGCTTTCGATATTTCTAAAGAAGAATTTTATGTCATGCAAATAACTGGAAGACAGGCAGCAGCAAGGAATTCAGGTTATCTGACAAATAAAAATATTTTTTTAATATGTTGGTGTAATGCAAGGGTAACATCTGTTTAATTTTCTTAGTCTTTTCAAAGACACCACACACAACATGCATTACTGGTGCTCGAACCCGAATCACAAGAAATAGTAAACATCTACATTTGCCACCAGAACACAAGGTGGTGAGCACAAATAAATATTAAATATGAATGTATGTATAATTATGAGACAAATTATAAAAAAATAATTAAATGGGACGTAAAATACTAAATATAAATGGATAATTATTCTAACGGTAAAAATTGAAACTTTCTATAAATATTTTAATTTTAGAGTTTAAATGTTTTAATTCCTTACCTAAGTTGTAATTAATACTACAATTATTAAATTGTAATTAAAATAACTTTATAATGCAAAACTCTTTGTTTATTTAACACTTTTCTTGAAATATACAAGGTTAATAATAATATATGGTCCCTGGTTATGGAGTAATATTTTAGAAGAGTCTTGGGGAGAGTGAAAACAATCCAATTTTATTTTCGGGAGGCTGTTCTGTTTTGGCTTTAGAAATAAATAATAAGTAGAAAATGTGATAATTATGATAGTTGACCCCACAAAATAAATTTATAGCTTCCCCATCCACCAACTGCTGCCAACACATATATGAGTTAAAAGCAGGGCATAATATGATCAATTTTCTTTTCCTTTTTAATCTCCCTTCTTATTATTGAATATATTTTGCCCATTTAGAATTTTTAAAACAATGAAGTAATTTTGATTACGTTAATTGGAGCTGGTCGACTTGTTTAAACTTAAAATGTTTTAATAGAAATATTTATAAATATATAGTGATAAATAAAATGAAATTCATCTGAGAATAAGATGATGTTTTCTAATTCCAGAATTTGTAGAAAATAAATCAGAGTAAAGTTGAAGCTTGCTTGATGTGGATTAAAGTGGCTTGAAGATAACAACTTATGATTTGAGTGCTTTTAAAAAAGTTTAAAGGAAGTACTGAAAAAGAAAAAAGAAACATACACGTGGCTGTGGGTTTTATGTTAATTAAACTTGTATTTAGTTGTTGTAATGAGAGAGAAAGATTAAGCATAATTATTTCACCCTTGCTTCACTCTACTCTGTCTCTGTTTAGTTTATTATTATTATTTTCTTAAAACAATTACATACATATATTGTAAGCACAATTTTCTTTTCAGAAGAATAATTAAACATAAAAGACAACATTTTTTTACAATTTTCCAAACACAAGAGAGTTCAAGTTCTTTGTATAGTATTCTTCTTATAGGTATAAGGGTCAAAGATAGTTTCAATCAACGAACGAGATGGAACGGAACAAACAATTTTTTGGGTTAAAATCACAACTTACAGTAAAAAAAATGAAATTTCTTAACAACTTTTTTAAGCAATCTTTTATTCATTTCAACATAATTCAATCAATTTCGAATCAACTAAAGTTTAAATATACAATAATTTATTAATTTCAAGATATCTCGTCATTTAACTTAAAAGGGACCATTTTTTAAAATATTGTTTCAGTTAGTTGTGTACTGTTTTGTTTATTGAAATGTTCTGGTCAAGCCACGTGTATAGGATAGAGCACATTAATATTGGGGTAAAAATCTTTTGCTCCTAATCATCCCTTCTACGCCCCATTAAAAATTAAATTCTAAACTCTAACTTTAATTTCCACATCTTAAACCTTACCCCTTAAAAAATACATCCTACCCCTAATTCCTTAATCCCTAACTACAACCCCTAAACATAAACCTTAAACTATAAACCCTAAACCCACTATTTTTAAGTGGGACATAAAAGAAGGCATGATAAGGGACAGACGATTTCCATCCGAATATTGTAGATAGCTTATAAACTTTCCTAATTGACTTTGCTTGCATACGTGTTTTATTACAATATACAAAAAACCCACTCTGGTTGAACTAATCCAGCTCATGGCTTAATATATATGAATCTGGTACTCAGTTCGGTAGTTTCCCGGAAACTGTTGACAGTCAATATCAATGAAAATACTTCAAATTATATGTCCATTTCTTGCATCGATATTCTGTATCATTCCCATACCTAAATATATATTGCTTACTTGGAGAAAAGATTTATCAACCTAGTCACGTTTCCTACATCTTCTTGTACAAAAATCCATATTCTCATATCTATGCAGCCCATGCTTCAAATCTTATGTATATGTCATCTAAACTCTTATTATTATCATTTATTTTGCCAATGATAATTTCAAACACAATAGACAATGATATCCTTCAGTCCAGTCTGATCTTCTTCGCATTTTCGAGTGAGGGTGCAAAAGGAAGTCAGACTACATGCCGATAGAAAAACAAAAAGTACGAGAACGAGACAGACGAGCTTGAAAGTGAAATCCAGGTGCATGGCTAGGCAAAATGAAAACAAATTCATAGTTCATATGCGAGATGATTCATCATCCACTGAGCCTTAAGGTAACTCTGCTTTCTCTTTTTCCATACAGGAGAATGAGATCTGCTTGTCGCAATATGTATGAACTTAAGCAAAGAGGGCATTGATGCAGTTAGGTAGGACAAGTGTATAATTCAATACTGATATGGGGTTGATGTCCTTTTGCAATTATCCCCCTAATAGGTAACCCTTCATTTTTGTTGTAGAAAATGACACAAACATCTAGTACCAGGTGAGTCCTTGTTGTAGTAAGCCTGGCAACTGGCAAGCACTTGAGAAAGACAATCTCAACCAGCTTTCTTTCAAACCCAACCATTGTTTGTTTGAGCCATAGTTACCAGGAACGCGAAATGTCCCACCGGACTGCGTTCCCGGAACTTCGACCACCTTGGTTGACATAATATGAAACAAGAGCAGCCTGTTTTTCTTTTTCATTTTACAAAATAAGATGCAACTTAAAAAACCAGATGACTAACAGTCTCAATTACACTGGTTTAGCAAAGTCATGATTCACTCAAACTTCCAAATAAATGATCAAGCTTTAAAATCAAGTACACCATCCTCATTTCTCAGATATAAACACCTAGAATATCTTATTAGCCAAGTTTAAGGAAATCAAACTCAAATTTCTTAAAGTACCTGCTGTTTTCGAGAACTATTCTCATAATTGGTTTTAACATGTAAGGATGCAAAGAATAGACATAAACAGTGGCAACAGCAACATTTATTTCATTTTTATGGACCAAGTTGAAGCGTTATCACTATTCATCAACAGAACTGTAAGAGTAGTCAAAGCTGGATGCCATGGTGAATTTATTTCTCTAACTATTCAGATGATATCGGTACAAACTTTTAGCAAAGGAACCATCCGATGAATGTATATTAAAATCATCACAAACTTTGGAGAAGAATTACAAGAGTTGCTTAAAACCGCCTACAAAGTAAAGGTGGGTAAATAAACACATTCAGCAATTGATCAATTGAAAAGCTGAGTTCTGAGTTCCGAAATGAAGTAAGCAGCATCGCTAGATTGAGAGGAATAAGCCCAACCTCTACAAATGCTTGCTACTAGATGGGACTGATATAATTAGCAAATCGACCTGTAATCCACAAAAACAAATATCATTGATAGAAGTCACACACAATTATACACATAACTAACAACAATTTTCATTACCTGCAAAATGATTTGAAAACAATGACATTATTTATCATCTAGGCAGTAAAAGCATGCTTTTAGGAAATGCTAGATGTCTACCTTTGACAACAGTTGCCTTACCAGACTAAAAACTTTCATTTCCCTCACTAGATTAGCACAACATGAAGAGATGAAATGCCTCCCAATTAAAATAAAGGTACTGAATAAGCCGATCAGGTATCTTCTAGTTTAACAATAATTATACAAAAAGCTTAATCCAAAGAACAAGTTCTTGAATGCACTGCCCTCGTTACTTCTAAACTGCTAATGGAATGAGCTAGTGAGCTTTGGAGCATATGACCCATTGTTTAAAACTGCTGGCAACTGCGGAGTGTCTTAAAGTAGGGGTGTTTGCGGCTAACCAAAATGCTATAACGGTTAACCTATAAGTTATGTTCTTAGTGCAAAAATTATATGTTCTTAATGTAATTAGAGGGAAAATGCATAGAGAATGTATCTAAGAATGCATGGAAAATTAGGGACTCATTCTTAATGGTTAACCAACGGTTAACCATGAACACCCCTATCTTAAAGTACATAAGCATGCATGTAAGAAAAAACTGCTACCTAGTTCTAAACTCCAGTTCATATTGTAGGATTTCCAGCAAGTGCTAGTTACATATAATGAGAAATGAAGTGCAGTTCAACCAGATGTCAAAACAATTTAGTTTGGGTCATGAATTTTTGGGATTAGAATATCTAATCCAATCGAGTCATGTTCACTAAGCAACCAGGATGTGTAAAACAGAGTGCCTAAACCGGAAAATGTGAGAAAAAAGAAAGAAAAAACTGGAGATACCTTCAGCACAACAATTGGAATCACGAGGAAGCTTGGAAACAAGGCAAGCCGATGCAACCGCACTGTGAATCGGTAGAAGAGTGCTTAATTCTCGTCGAACCAACCTTCAAGAAATAACCCGAAAGAAACCAAAAATAAAACAAAGAACACATACAGGAACGAGGGGGGCCGATTACTCTATCAACAGATAAACATAAAAAGGAATCGAGAAAAAAGAAATGTACCGAGAAAGAGAGGAAGGAGAAGTCCGGGTCTGATGAAGAGTGAAACTGGACCGAAGTGAAGGATTTGGAACTGAAAACGGGATTCTGGTTGTTGCTGTTCGGAAAATTGGACGAAGAAAAGAAGATCTTGATGCAATTGTAGCTGCCATTTCTTTCCTCTCTCAATTGGAATTTGGAACATGAAAAGCCTCCGCAAAACCCTGGTTCCTAGTAAACCAGTGAATTCGGCCGTTGCTTTGTTTGGTTCATGGGGCTTGGTTTTACACACTGGACCATAAAGTCCATCAAAGCAAGCCCATTTTCTTTTGGGCCTATATTCAATTTTTAATTGCGTTCTAAACGTTATAATCCTACGTCAATGAAAATGTTCTCAGTCGACCATGCAAAAATGATTTATTTGGAATATTTTTATTATTATACCTATATTTTTCATTATGTTGTATTTTATGAACAAATTTTAAAGACAGAATAAGAATTACAAATATTGAGTTCCAAACATAAAATTTATTAAATTATATTTCAAAATTAAATATTACTTGAACTAATCAAGTTTAAAAACACCTATTTATTTCTCTTTGGGCTTATACATTATCCATTCTGATATTAACTAGATTAATTATTTCCCTAGTATAATCAGCCACCAAGGAAAGGCGGAATTTTACTTGGGCAGCTAACTAACCGGACTTTTCAAAGTTGTTTTCACTTGTATTTTAATTGATACGTGATTAGGACATGTTTTTGGCTTTGTTATTCACCTAAAATTCCACACTAATGCATTTTCCTAGTAAAACTGCAAGGACCCTACTATTGGAATAACATATAGAAATAGAATGGTCAAATATCTGACCATCTCCTTGCCTTCTGGAACGAGTTATTAAATTTTAATTAGTCTATTCTCGCCTTGAATTGATCCACTGTATTTACACTGACATGGATCTTAGCCATCTTGAAAAATAGAAATTAGAATGATTTTTAAACATGAATCAAAGACCACAAATCTAAGGTTATAATCTTTACAAATCATATAATAATTTTACCATTTTTGAATTCAAAACCCTCACTTGCATCTATTCTTATTGACCGGTGAAAGGTATATGTGTTGGTTAGTTGGATAAAAATAAATGTGTAAGTCAAATATTTTTTAGTACAAATCTCTCGACTTAATTTGTTTTGTTTAAATTATAATAAAATATAATTCAATATTAAAAATGTAAGATGAGTTTATAAAATTAGAAAATAGTGCAATTGCCGATTGCGTTATCTACCATGTATGTATTTCATCGATCATTCGTTAAAATTGTAGATACGGGTAATGATAATAATAGTTTTCCTTGTGAAAGAAAAATTATACTTTCTTAAGTGAAAGGAAACAAAAAGGATGAAATTCAATAATTAATTGAGTGGTAAAAAGAATATATTATTTTTATTATTTAAATCGTTCTGTTTACAAAGTTTATGTTTGTAATTAAAAAATTAAAAATATGCATGAACAAATACTACCTTATAAATTATAATCAACCTTTAAATTAAAAAAATATATATAATTTTTTATTATTTAAATTCAAATCTTCATATTTACTAAAATTATATCTACTCCAGAAAAAATAAACAAAAATATCACACAAAACAAGCTTTCAAGAGAAACATGACACCATCTCTATTTGTTAGAGCAAGACACGAGAAACGTCTCCAGCTAAGGCCGTAAACCTGTTTTAGTCTCATTTGTTACTTACGTGGCAAAACCCTTTTCACCTTCCAATCATTTCTGGCCACGTCACTAAAGCACCGAAGATATCCATTTATTTCTCTTTAATTTCTATATATCGTTTCGTAGCTATAGAAACATAAATACTACTCCTATTAATTACCGAAAGATTATCGGCCATGCTTTAGCTTTTTTTCTATTTTTATTTTTGGTGCTTGTATCCGTCTTTCTCTCTCATTTATACTTGCTATTCATTTTTCTCGGAAAATTTTAGCAAAAGCTTTGCGAGATGTGAAAGGAAAGGGAAAGTTTGAGGATCTCTTGTTTTGACTCAAAAAATGGCTTCTTTGTACTGCAAGAACCAGGAAAGATATTCTCGCTTTACTAACGCACGCTATGGAAGATCACGTTCCAAAGCTCAAGCTTGTCTCGAAAAGATTCTTCATTTAATTTCTACGGTCCCACCGCCCTGTGAAAATAGCTCAAACCCTTTCAAGAAAAGAGGGTTTGATATTGATTTGAACTTAAGTTTGGGTTCTTTTCTCGACGATGGTGATGAGAGTGAAGAAAAATCCGACTGTGTAGCTGAGAATAGCTTCATTGAAGACAAAGCAGCTTCAGCCACAGCGACCGATGCTTCTTCTGAAGTCACGGATGTTCAAAAAAGCGAAGAGGTCAAAAGCGGCACTGACGGTGAAGTTAAAACGGCTGCGCCGGAGGCGGCGGCGTTTAATGATTCATTGGGTTTGCTAATAGAAGCGGCGGAGATGATTGCATACATGGATTGTTGTATGAATGACAAGGAAAAGGAAGTCGAAGAGGTAGAAAATAGTGGCGGCGGCGGGTCAATGGAAAGGGATAAAGACTACTCGGTTAACGTTGAAGTTGAAGGGTTCGAGGAAATTGAGGATACGGCGGCGCCGGCGGTTCGATCAAAGAGAGGGCGGAGTCAGGTTTTGCCACTCAGGTACAGAGACTCGGTTTTGGAGCCGTGGATGAAGCGACCACAGAGATCAACAGCTGCCGCAGTGGTTTCGAAGAAGAAACGAAAACCGAGGTAAAATAATAAAATATTCGGTTAACGAAGAAAAAAAAAGAGTAAAAGTGAAACTCCTTTTTTACTGTTTACGTAGAACTTAGGAGGAGTTACTGGCTTACTGTTTATGTAATTTGTCGACAGTTTTTGCTTCCCCTACTTTTATTGGTTTAGGCGTTTAGCTTGATCGGATATGTAATTATGCTCTCGTAAATTTAGTTTTTCTACTGGATATTTTTTTGAAATTTAAAAAAAAATTAAATTAACATTTTATTATAATTATTGATATTTGATTTATTAAGAGATTAATCGATTTACTATAAGTATGATTTGTAAGATGATTTTTCAATTCATTTATTTTCATTCTCAATTAATAGTCAATAAAAATCTAAATTAATATTTAATGAAAATTAGTGGACGCTGAAGGTATTCAATTTAAAATATAAAAGAGAAGAATAAAAGAGAAGAGAAGTAAACAGTCAGATTAGATATAAAGCCCTGGGATATGAAAGCTTCGTGTTAAAAGATCTATTAATTAATTTAATAATTATAAATATTTATTTTTGTACGGATTCGAACTTTAATATTTAATTTGAGAATATTATTATAACATTATTTAATTGAAAAAAAACACTTCATTTAAAAAATAATCTAACATGTCCAAAGTTAGACCCCCGTTTAAGAAAAACCAAACTATTTTCCACTTACATTCTTATTTTTTTAATTTTTATTTATAAAAAAAATGAAGATATGTAAATGGCTTTGTTAGTTACTGTTTTGAATGAGAAATTATTCATTTCTCCAAAAATATTGTCTTCGAAAGGCAGAGAGAGCAAATTGTAGCAATGTTAAACAAATATAGCAATTGAACGACGTCGTAGTAAGGTCAATCCAAAAGAACAGGTGAGGCCAGCATAATGCATGGTGATAGTGACAGTGATAAGGATTGACCATAGAGTGTGACAATATATATTTTCCTGAATGAATTCGTAATTATAATTCTTTGTGCATGAAATCATGTAAAACTAAATACAGAAGTATGAACAACACATTCAAATTAGAAATAAATTAAGTAGGTCCTCAGGACCTCAACCTCCCTCAAGGACTGATTTACACATATTTTGATACACAAAACAAAATGTGTAAAAAATATATTACAAAGCCTTTTTTTAAATCTAAATTACTAAACCTAAAACCCTACAACCGAAGCTCTGAACTTTAATCTTAAATCTTAAATTCTAAATCACTAAATTTTAAACTCTAAATCTAACAAGCTTGTGTAAACTAAAATATACAATTTGTGTAACAAAATTTTTGCTTTAAAAGAGTCACTATTTATCATGATTACTTAAGCATGTCATACGTGTGTAATTACAAATAATTCTACTTAAGGATGGTTAAAAATATTTTTTTTTTATTTTCCTGAATGAATTCGTAATTATAATTCATTTACAAAATAAAATATTCAAAAAAACAACTTTACTATTTTGACATTGCTTTTAAAAACATCACATTCCTTATACTAATTGCAATTCATTTACAAAACAAACATGAAAAATACTATATATTAAAAAAAGTATTTTACCTCGGTAACATTGTTTTTTTAACGTTAACTTTTGATTCTTTCTTTACCTTCTCAACCTTACTTGGCTGAATGTGAAATCTTTTTGCAAGGGGTCTTGGAGCACGCCAACTCCGCTCATATCCTCTGATACAAATAATACCTAAAAATAAAACAAAATTTAAAACAAAAATAACTACCAATAATCTAACTACATACTAATTACACAAGCATACCTTGAGTAAAACATTTGTAAATGTCTGACATTGATTCACCTGTTTCAAACAAGGTAATTTTAATAAGAAAATTGTTCCAAATTTCATTTGAAATGAACTATCATATGATTACTATTTACCTCTTAGTATTGCAGATATAGATGTTCCACAGTATAAACTACTCGTTCGGAGATTATATATCAAATCCCTCGGAACGACAATGGGGTGATAACTAGTTTTATGATCAGCAAACACCTTTATATAGAGGTCAAAGGTTAGTTTTTTTCATCATAGTTTGATTAAATAAAGTAAATATATATGATTTTTTTACCTCATTTAATTGAAAGTATGTTCCATTCAGTGGAAATCTACTTCTGTTAGCTTCGCGACAGGGTATCTACACGAACAATACATAATTTAGTTTATTGGTTTAGTCCGGTAAATGTAGTTTAATAACATAACATGACATGATTTAAAAGATTTAAGAGTTTGTTACCAAAAGAGTGCCCCAGACTATGTTGCCTTCCTGTTCCCGGATATTGTTACATGAAAAACATGTTTCTTCATCACAAAGCTCAGACCCTGTAGAATTGCATTGATTCTTTGATGGATCCAATGGGCTTATGAATTCACCTGAGACCAATATATATCAATATATATATGAAGTCTCCAAATATATGATGAAATTTGTATCAAATATCCAAGTTCGAATAACATGAGCTCATAATGTATATTGTTTACATTAAATCATACCTGGTTCCCATATGGCAAGATGATATTGCAAATCATCCTCGGACATTGTTTGTTCTAGCTGTAATATATAGAGACGTAATCAGGGTTCAAATTCATGTAGTAGTAAAATTTATATGGTTGAATCTTACTTACTTACCCCTTCAAGAAGTATGTGGTTACGTGGAAGTTCGTACCTACGTAAAAGGTAAAATAGCTTTTTCAAAATATAGTTTGAATGATAAGATGGTGTTCCAGTTAATCGCAGGAATATGACTACTTACACCGTATGAGTAGTTCTTAACCGCCCATTCTGCTTCAGTTTGGGAGCTGCGGGCAAAGCTCTTGAATGCAAAGTAACTAAAGCATTTGAAACCTCACCATCTTCAAACATAAGATTGTTCTGTTTCAAATCTTTGGCATTTAGTTTGATTATAGGAATTCCATCAGAATCATATTCAGTCTCAGCTTCCTCAAACTCTGGTTTCCGAGACACTGTTACTGGTGTCGGTGGTGCTTCGAAAGGTTCTTCAATGATAGGCTCATAAATCTTGGTGTAACTTTCGATATCCAAGAGTTGTATAACCTCTGATGTAGATGAGAAGGCGGTTGATGCTGATGCTGAAGCTGAAGCCGAACTTGATTTTGTTTTATTAGATGGAAGGGCTTTGTTTGCACTGCATTCAACAGTTCAATATATATATTAGAATTACAAAAAAGAAAGAAAAAATTATTATTCATATAAACAAAAACCTTGCATATTGACTTTGAAAGTGTCTGCAATGATCAGTCATCGGACAAGCCTTGCAATTTGGTTTGCTCTTGGTGCAAGTAACCTATAAAGGTTTTTGAAAGACATGGGAATATTTTAGAATCTAAAATTAAATAAAATAATTAGGATCTAAAATAAAATGAAAGGGGATACCATGAGATACCTTTCCAAATGTTATCATATGATAATGAAGTTTATACCTGTATCATACAATATGTCAAAATTCAAATTATTAGTTAACAAGTTTGGTTAAATCAGCAAAAATGGTGTTATCCAAAACTTTGGCATTACAGTATTCTCTGAGGCAATTTGCATAGCCGAGGCCATAGGTATATCTGAATATCATCCAAGATAGGGTACCTGCAAAAAAAATGATTCCAATCAATGTTTTATTTATATATTTTTTATTTTCTTCTTAGCATATAATGCTTACTGTTCAAGGAGATGCAATTCAAGGTGTCCAGGAAGTGGTTTGAGAGGAACCCATCCGAGACGAACAACGATACGAGCAACATTTACATCAACCTTGTGGAAGAAAGGATGAACTTTAAGTGTGCAAATTAATTCCATTGAAAGAGAAATTATATAAGATCAAATATCTTACAGGGAAAGCAACTTGTTCTAGTGATAAAAGTCGTATGCACTCCACACTCTTCAACCCCAGTCCATTTATTTCCAACAGGTATTGTCTGTAAGTAAAAAAAACACATGTAAGTACAAGCAGATTTATGTCATCAGATTCAACCAATTTGTTGGCTTACTTTGCTAAATCCGGAGGAGTGTTTCTTAGCCATTCTAGGTCAAGACAGTTGTGTGTTCTAACCAGTCGGTTAAGTAAGTCCTGGAAAAAAGAGAGTGAAAGATTTGGAAGAGTATATGAATCACACTAAATATGTTATTTCTAATATATAGTCCATCTTACTTGGATTTTACTTGCAAGTATGTTATGCTGGCCTCGTTCAATGATGCAAGCAGCTAATTCATTAACATCTGCAAGCCTGACTGCCTCCCAATCCACCGCATCCATTTGATCATTACTTCTTTCACCAGTGGAATACTTTATCCTTACACTTTCCCAATCAATCCTTTCTTCTTTTGAATCACTTTCCTTCTCTGAAGTAGATTTTCTCTTACCAAAACCCATGTTCAAGTAATCACGCTCCCTTAATCTCGGTAGTTTCCCGAGAACCCCTTTTGGAAGTTTAGTGCATTGACTTTGCACTATGGATCCACAAGCAACATTGAGGTCTGAATTTGTGCTTGTACCGATCACCTGTAAACAACCTTCGCATCCGGTATTCATTCTAGTTTCTTCTAAGTCACCAACCAAGCCAATTGTTGCTTCCTCCAATTCTTTGTCTTTTTCTGGTTCAGGTTCAGTTACAAAATATTGAGTACCTTCTACTTCATATTCAGTCATGTTACTCCCAACTGACTCTTGACTACAAGATGGATCACTCTCGCTTGCTACCGGTTTTGGAGGGAACTTTGCAGCTACTGACATAAAAGCATTGCTATCAAGAAAGAATTAAATTAGTTTTTTTTTATCATTTTCAATCAATGGATACAAATAAAGCTGCTAAACTTAATTTATCACCTTGAAAAGGCATCTGTTACATTCTGTGTTAAGATAACTCCAATCGTTGAATCCAAAACTGAACCTTTCCATTTCCTGAAGCTTCTGTCCCCTATCGACAAGGCACATATTAAATAGAATTATGATAGGTAATGTAGTGATAAGTTGATTATCAGCAGAGATCTACCTTGTATTAGCTGCAAACGGGCAATAAACGAGGCTACTCGTCCAGCAAAAACTTCTCTATCTTTTTCCCACTGTTTATTCATATCATCACTTGTTTCAAATTTTGTCCGATCATCATCTATTCCCACCAGCAAGTTCCATTCTTTCACGGTCTCCGGATTTAGATCAACTTTTGGTTTTATTTCCTTAAGAGGTTGAAATGGCCCTTGGTATGGAACCAATGTGTTACCACTGATATGCAAAGACAGCATTTTATGAATCACGGAATCAAGCTCCTCTTCAAAGCTGAATACTCTCCGACCTGCATCAAGTACAATGTGTATTTTTCTGTTTTCGAGCTCAAATTTAAAGAAAAACTTTGTTTATCTGTTGTTACCTCTTGGTTTGACAGTGGCTTTCAGTGTTCTTGCTTTATGCTTCCCCTTGCCAGTAAAGGAAGTATCAGTTTTCAATACTTCAATCTCCCTCACTGCTGTTGCACTATCAGTTTCCAATACTGATAGATCCATCTTATCGGTGTTGTTGCGAGCATCACATTCCAATAGTTTCATCTCCCTCACTGCTGTAAGAACATCAGTTTCCAATTGTTCAATCTCCTTCAATGCGGACAGAGTATACATTTCCAATTGTTCAATCTCCTTCACTGCTGATAGATCAGTTTTATCAGATTTGTTGTGAATTTCAGCATTAGGTTTGGCATCTACATCACTGACCTGTAACATATATTATTCAAATATATCAATGAATAAGGAATCTTATAAGCTGCATTAGCACAAGTATGGGAAACTTATGTAATAATAATACCGGAGTTTGAATGAATTCTAATTCTTACCTTTCGTGGCCTCTTCATTCGTATCCTTCTTTTCCTCGGATACCAATTAACAGTAAATAGTTTTCTCTGCTTGACACATTTTGTCACACTCTTAACAGATAAGGAAAACCAATTCAGTCTCCTCCTCCTTTTGGACCTTCTTTTCTTGATTGGGAAACTAGGAGAATTGGACTCCACAAGTCTAGCATCCAAACTTTCCGATCGAAAATCCAAAGCCCTCGCAACGGGTGCTTTTGTTTCATTGATCTCTATGACCATGCTGCTTTCAAAGTCTGTTAGATTCTTGGTCTCAATTATGACATCCGTCAAGCCAACACTTGTTTGCTTCCTTACATTCTTGGACTTCTTTTCCTTAGCTTGCTTTGGAGTTGCAAGCTTAGGTTTCGTTTCCATTGCTTGCTTTGGTGCGGTTGTTTTTCCATCACGCGCGACTCTCGGTCGGTGTACCTTCCTTTTCGGTTTCTGTCGACGTTTCTTGGCATCCAAACAATCATTAGCAAGAATCTGATCATAAGATACATTCTCCCGCATGAATCCGTTATCTGAACAAATAATTAACTAAATCAATACATGAATGCTAATAATAAGAAATGAGTAATGCAACATAAATACAGAATCAGTAACATTTCAACATCAAATGGAATCACCTTGTGACATTGCATAAGGCTGAGAAGCTTTAGGCTCGAACAAACACGAAAGTTCCTCGAAAGGACTACGATTCATTGCCGAATCCAAGTCATTTAAACCTTCAATGGTCGCAGCTGAAACTAAACATGTTGAGCCACCCTCATCAGTCTGCATTGTTGGAACAGAGCTTTGTTCCGCTGACCCCAAACTTAAGTTCACTGTTCTGTCAGAACTTCGCTCCTCTTCTTTGTCTGAAAACGCCATGCAAGGATCAAACACGCCATCCTTTTCAACGCAGGAAATCGTTTTGAAGCCAATTTCAGGTGATTTATCACAATCAATGTCCTTTACATTTGAACAACTCTTCATTCTCTTCCGCCTTCCATAAACTTCCTTTATCTCTAGTCTTCTTCTCGAATTAGGCTTTTCTGGGGTCACAAGAATCGAACAACATTGTTCTTTTCTTTTGTGTTTTCTCACGTAAGTCCTACACTCCGACATAATTCAAGGGCTCAAACTAAAACGACCAGAATTCTGCTAAGAAAAAGCAAAGAAACAACTTAAAACGACATGAATACTACTGACTGAAAGAAAAATCTCGAACGGGAAACGAACAAACAGGAGAACTAAGGGGGGGAAATAGCGAGTTCGACAAATACTCTGGTCTCAGAGGAGTTTGATTATGTTTCCAAGTCTGAAAGATATATTTTGCTGTTTTTTAAACGATGAAGATGATGATAATATATTCACTCTGACTCTATGCCTAGGGTTAAGTGTTTTAGCCAATTAATTAAGGTTGTGAAAACCCCCCAATAATATAATTTTCAACACTTTTCATTCAATTTAAAAAAAAAAGTATTAGAGATAATATAGTTTTCGTTATTTCTATCGTTTATAGAAAATTTGAAATTATTAACCGTCAATCCCATTAAATTTCATTATAAATAAAATAATTTCAATCAATTTGATTGTTTTCTTTTTTTGAAATAAAACTATTGTTTCAATTTTTTAATAAATAATTTTATAAGTTAAGATTAAAAATACACATATTATATCATCTTATATAAATTTAAATCTTGACAATCACCACGAAATATAAAACATATCACCTTAATAAAAAATACACCTTTAGATATAACCGCTAACCACCAAAATAATTTGATTGATTCAGACAAATTGATTAATTCTATCAACCAATCTAAATTAATCGCCAAAATTTTCTTAACTTGTTTTCCATATAACCGATTAATTAAACCAAATCACGTTTTAAATGGCTAATTTACTAATTAACCAAACTTCAACTTTACATTTTTACCCATTTGCAACCATCAACATTTTTTCTGTTTAGAATTTTAATTTAATTTTAGTTTGTTTTAATGTTTTGGTTCCAGTCATAAATTATTTATTTAAAAACATTGACGTGTTGCCTTTATTTTATTAAAACGGAAACCAATGAATTAACCGAAATTATTTTATACTAATAAATATAAGTTTGATTAATATATAATAATTTTAAATTTGAGATTATTATTGCTTATTTTAACATCTTAGATAATTCTATTCAAAATAATCTTAAATAATTAACTGAAGATTCAAATTTAACTCTTATCAAAATATTAATAAATACTTAACTAACTAAACCATCACATCCCTTTTATTTAAAATACAATTCAAACAAAAAGTTATCACTTTCTTTTATTTAAAATACAATTCAAACAAAAAAATTATCACTTTCTTTTATTTAAAATAATCAAACCAAAAAATTTATCACTCTTTAAAAAAATTAATCATAATTTTAAAAAATAATATAATTTTATTTATTTATTCTTTTATCATAACCTTCAACTTTAAAAGGTAAAGTCAATTGATTAAAAAAAATAAGTAAAGTCAACTGTATTTAAGTGCATTTGTACTCGGGAGCCTTCTTATGTATGTTATAAAAACAATGTCAACCGAGTGAATACTTGATAAACCAATCATATTTAAAACTTGATTACCAAGCTTTTCATTAATATTTTAAGGGTAAACTACACCAGTAATCATTAAACTGTTAGTAAACTTTCAATAAGGTCACTGAACTTTTAAAACTTTCATTACAGTCACCCAACTTTTAATTTGTTTTCAATAAGGTCTCAACCACCGTTAAAAAAGCTAACGTTGCATGTTTTGTTTTCAAATAGAAACATATAGTTATCTTATGTGCAAAAAAAAGATTATTAATTTTATTTATTAAATAAAATACTTATTTTAAGTCGAATAAAATTCAGACAGGGACAATGGTCATATTCTCAATGTTTGCAACCTAAATAATGAAAGTCGAAATGAAGCAAATTGTTGAAATGATGACTAAGGTAAAGCACATGATTGATATGCTTTCGGACTCTTCAGGTCTACAAAAAGGTTACGGGAGACTGGAGAGCCTGTTTGGAGTCACTATTTACGCCACTTTATAGTGTTCATATCTATATTTTTCACATTAATTTAAAATTTTAAAAATTATAAAAATAATAGGCTGGGTGTTCATTACCATTCAATTTTTTTTCAGATTTCAAATTTAGTTTCAATTTGTCAGGGTTTATACACGGCCCTAAGTTATACACGACAGTTCAAATACTGGCAGTATAACGGATGAGGCGACGATAGATTTGCTCCTATTTTCGTCATTAGTAAAGGTTTTGAGTTTCAGACTGAATCATATTAAACTTGCTGTTGAAACCTTGATGAAATTATGTTAACATGTTCTGCCCTTCAATTAGACCATTAGTTACAGAAGAAAAATAGCAACTAAATCATATGATTAATTCTATGGTCTGAATGACATTGAATAATATTATAGGAGAATAGACATAACTATAGAATATGTAAAACTCCAATTAAGGTAAAAACTTGCTTTAATTAAAAACATAAACCTTTCATTATAAATTCAAAGACCACCAACGTCTAATGCCAATCAGACAAGAATTGAAGCAAACATTACAAGCTAAAACATAATAATAACCTAGAGTTTCACACCATTAAGGAATACACCACGAAAAAGTCTTTAAAACTTCAAATACCTCACCGATAAGAATTGTCTACCAAAACAAGACAAAAGATGTCTCTTCCCCCCAAAAATTGAACATGCACATTAGTGTGCATAAACCCGACCTCATTTGCCTCCATGCTTGGCCTTCTTGTGAGAATCTAGACCACCCTCGGACCCGAACGACCTGTTCGCAAAGACATACAGAGGGGTTAGTTAAGCAACCAAGTCCGTCAAAATTGGAAGCCAATTTCAATGATACAAGATAATGTACTTGCTACAAGATCCACAAGAGAATTGACCACCAGACTTTGGAGACTTTGCTGAATTCTTCCCAGCCTGCTTTGCTGGGTGGGGCGTTGCTGTGTGGCCACCCTTCTTACCATCTGCAATCGCAAAGACAATCACAATTAAAAATATGTAGCAAAGATATGATGAGGTAGAAACATTAAACGCTACTGCAAACTTTCAAGTGAAGAACAAAAATGACCTGTCTTCTGAGGTGTAACTGCAGATTTAGCCTTTTTTGAAGAAGCAGGGGTTGCAGTTTCCGCAGGTCTCTTCTTGCTCGACTCAACCTACAAAAGACAGAAGTCACAAATTACAGTTATGGAACCAAGTCAGCTTCAACAACTCAAAATATCATTAGATGTCTACCAAAGATACCTTTTTAGGTGTCTCTTCATCCTCGTCATCTGAACTATCATCCATAGACATCTGTTCACAGACAAAGGACACGATATCAGAATCAGAACCAAAGACCACTAACAATAAATAAAAATGAATGAATTAAAATTTTAAGCCATGTTATAAAACAAGACCTCATCAGACTCGTCCTCATCCTCAGAATCATCTTCATCTTCAGAACCACTTTCATCCTCAGAATCATCATCATCATTGTCTTCATCCTTAGTTTTCTTGCTAGGTTCTGCTATCTTCACAGCTTGTTTAACAGCCTCTGGCTTCACAGCATTGGCTTTGGCTGTTTTCGCATCTGTATTAGCTTTTCCTATAAAGAAAAATTATTAAACAGTTGATATAGAAAATAATCAAACACCCAGCCATCGAAATAAATATCAGTACATAAAGAGAAATTACCATTTTCTGCAGCAGCCAGGGGAAGCTCCTCCTCATCGCTACTTTCTTCATCACTAGATATGTCTGTAAATAAAAAGAACACATATGAGATATAGCCAATGAAAATGTGAAAATGCACAAAGTACAAATTTATTCGAGGCCTCACCAAAATCATCAGTGGCGACAGAAGATAGCCGAGAGCATAAGAGTCAAGGAAGCGCGTGATTAAACAAGATAACTTCAAATTCATTTCAAACCAAAGGCATGGAAATTAAAAAAATTGAATTGCTATTATAATTAATAAAAGGATATCCTTCCTCCGGCATGTAAGATTTGTAACCAAGGAAATAAACACTCCCGTTTTTCCAGTTGTGAGAGAGCTCAAACTCTTGGTCAAATACTAAATCAAAAGATAACTGGGGGCAATTCTGGTGGGAAAGAGTTCCAAGAACGAGTTTCTTCCCATTAGCATTCACATAGAGCGGAACAGATTCTGCCTTGTTCTTTGACTCAACAAGCGATGCCTATAATACGAGCAGCGTTGAAAAAAGAAACATACCGTATATAAGAATATCAACTTCTTTAACTAAATAACTCCGAACCTGGGAAAGATGGATGACGTACTCAGCACCAGGGTCGGCTTTGATAGGCTGTCCGGCCTTAACTTCAATACCTAATAGCAAGATAAAAAAGATGACTAAATCTTTTTCTTCCAAGCTAAAAAACTACATATCAGCTAATGTATTAATCCTACAGCGATTGAATCAAATATTAATTTCTCGTACTAATAACATGTATAATACTAACTCAAAAGAAATTTCAAAACAGGGAAAACAGAGATCAAAACTTCCAAAAAATTATTATTAAATCTTAAAACAGAAGAAGCGCGAACAAAAAAAGGAAAATAGTAAAAAAATTCAAATAAGAAATCACTGAACAACACAAAAGAATGGATATAAAAGGAAAAGTTCAAACCATAAGAGAGGGAGAGAGAGGAGCTTACCCCAGAACTCCATAGAAAAGTTGCTTAGGGTTTTGGGAGGAGGAGATATCTAGGGTTTTAGAAGGAGAAATACGTTACAATAGAGTATAACTCTTTCCGAAGAGGCGGAAACGAGTGGGGCATTGAGATGAATTTATAAGCAAATTGCCGCCCGATTGTGTTTATTCTAATTTTAGGGTTTCCTTTTAGGGTTTGTTTGGTTTTTGGAGGCTTTATTTTTTTGAACTTTGGCCCAATTGATTTGGACCTCAAGAAAAATAATCTGATTCGATCTAAGACTTTAGATGACACGGGCTTCAGCCTAGATTTTTAATTATCACTGTAAAACTAAAAATTCCCATCATTTAAACTAGTACTAATCAACGGAAAAATAAGATCTACTAAATTTCGATCACTAATAAAAATCTTTAATTTTATTAAAATATTCAGATTCAAGAAAAATCGACAAAACAACAATAGGTTAATCATAACATTTTTACTAAAATCATTATAGTATACATATTAACCACTTGAATATGAAAATTTCACGGAAGATGCTAAATTTCTAATCAACAAAGTACAAGAGAACCTTTAATTAGTCGAATAACTAAAAATATTTATATATTTATATTTTGTGTGAATTTAAATTTTGACAATTAAATTAAGAATTTAAATATCGTTATACTATAAAAAATGATAACCTCTTAATTAAAACAAGGTTTAGAAAATAAAAATTACATATTTAAGCTCGTGTGTATAGTATATGGGTACGCATTTCGCTTGTTCGACATGATATACCTAAAAAAACAAATGAATTAAACTTACTTAACCGACTAATTTAAACCCTATTGCTCTACTCGTTTACCAAATAAAATTGCTTTGGGGGCAAGCTTCCACTCCTAACCGCTTGTGAAGTTTCCCGTTTCTTTATGTAACTGGAAACCTAGAACCGTCGGTTTTCTCTTCATTTCTTGCGTCAGGTTCTTCCGTCAATCCCCTGCATTCAATGCCGAAATCAAAAACCAACAGTAAGGAACCGGAGAAGAATCGGAGAGAAAAGTTATGCGAAAAGGAGTCATCGTTTCACGGCAGAGTACATACAATAACTTCGAGGGATAGGCGACTGAAGACGGTGCCGGAGCCACTTTCAGAAAAGATCGTTTCCTTCTCACTCGATGCAAGGCCACCACCAAAGTTGACGAAACTGCTAATCAACGTTACGATTCAAGGGAGCGTTGGAGCCGTGCAACTGGTTATGTCGTCGAATAACACTGTCAACGACTTAATAATCGCCACCGCTCGGCAATACACGAAGGAAGGTCGCCGGCCGTTCTTGAAATCAACGGACGCCTCGCTTTTCGATCTCCACTACTCTCAATTCAGCTTAGAACGTAAGCTACACGAAACCCTCTCATATTGCTAAGTAAACTATATCGTTTAGGGACACGTGTACACTTGATGATTGATTGCTAATGTGTGTTGCAATGGTTAATTTGCAGGTTTGGAAAGGGAAGAAAAGCTGGTAGCTCTGCGATCGAGAAATTTCTTCTTGTTCGCAACAAAGACGGCGGCGAAGGGCTGCGAGAAAGAAACGCCGTGCTGCCGAGAAGCAGTGGAAAACGTTTCGGAGAATGTCATGCCTTGGATCAAAATCATGCACCTGTTTTAGGAAAACATACCTTATGGAAAAGGAAAAGAAAATTGTAGGAAATCTCTCCTTTTGGAAACGAGTACATATTTTTGTTTTCATCATTAGTTATGGTTATGGAAACATGTAGAGTTCTTCGAATGACAATTCACAATTTTGCCAGCTACTGATTTCAAAATGTGTCAAAATAAAGTAGATTGTTAGTTAATTTTGTATGCTTTCTTTTTACCTTGTGGTTTCCATCACTAAATTTTGATTAGATTTACAGTAAGTTAAACAATATAGTACCATAGTTCTAATATATTGCTTAGGTGATTAATGATTGAGCGATTTTGTGTTTAAATTCAATTTATGTATTATTTAATGTTATGTATATCTATTGAATACTAGAAATATATACATGCAATGTGTTTAAAATGAATTTATCAGGACTAACAAGTTAGTCTAAGTGTTACGCAGCTTGTTATATCTTTTAAGCATGTCTCAGTCAGAGGTATTGTGTATGTAGAAAATCTTCGCTAAGAGATTAAATACATGAATGCTAAGTCAGGTGTGCGACGCAAGTCAATATAAATTAGTCAATACAAAACCTTTTAGAACCGGGAAGACAACAAAATAAATAAATTTATTATGATATCCACTAATTCGTATAGTGACTAAATATGTTTATATTATCTTATCTTATATGATTTCAAATCATCTATGAAAGTAAATACATGAATTAATAGCACCAATAACCTTTGAAATAAGTTGTATTTACTTAGTGGATATCATAATAAATTTATTTATTTATTGTTGTCTTTCCGGTTCCCAAAGGCTTTGTATTAACTAATTCATATTGACTTGCGTCACACACCTGACTTAGCATTATGTATTTAATCTCTCGGTGAAGATTTTCTACATACACAATACCTCGGACTGAGACATGCTTAAAAGATATAACAAGTTACGTACCACTTTAGACTAACTTGTTAGTCCTAATAAATTCATTTTAAACACATTGCATGTATATATTTCTAGTATTCAATAGATATACATAACATTAAATAATATATAAATTGAATTTAAACACAAAATCGCCCAATCATTAATCACCTAAGCAATATATTAGAACTATATGGTACTATATTGTTTAACTTACTGTAAATCTAATCAAAATTTAGTGATGGAAACCACAAGGTGAAAAGAAAGCATACAAAATTAACTAACAATCTACTTTATTTTGACACATTTTGAAATCAATAGCTGGCAAAATTGTGAATTGTCATTCGAAGAACTCTACATGTTTCCATAACTAATGATGAAAACAAAAATATGTACTCGTTTCCAAAAGGAGAGATTTCCTACAATTTTCTTTTCCTTTTCCATAACGTATGTTTTCCTAAAACAGGTGCATGATTTTGATCCAAGGCATGGCATTCTCCGAAACGTTTTCCCCTGCTTCTCGGCAGCACGGCGTTTCTTTCTCGCATCCCTTCGCCGCCGTCTTTGTTGCGAACAAGAAGAAATTTCTTGATCCCAGAGCTACCAGCTTTTCTTCCCTTTCCAAACCTGCAAATTAACCATTGCACGACACACATTAGCAATCAATCATCAAGTGTACACGTATCCCTAAACGATATAGTTTACTTAGCAATATGAGAGGGTTTAGTGTAGCTTACGTTCTAAGCTGAATTGAGAGTAGTGGAGATCGAAAAGCGAGGCGTCCGTTGATTTCAAGAACGGCCGGCGACCTTCCTTCGTGTATTGCCGAGCGGTGGCGACTATTAAGTCGTTGACAGTGTTATTCGACGACATAACCAGTTGCACGGCTCCAACGCTCCCTTGAATCGTAACGTTGATTAGCAGTTTCGTCAACTTTGGTGGTGGCCTTGCATCGAGTGAGAAGGAAACGATCTTTTCTGAAAGTGGCTCCGGCACCGTCTTCAGTCGCCTATCCCTCGAAGTTATTGTATGTACTCTGCCGTGAAACGATGACTCCTTTTCGCATAACCTTTCTCTCCGATTCTTCTCCGGTTCCTTACTGTTGATTTTTGATTTCGGCATTGAATGCAGGCGATTGACGGAAGAACCTGGCGCAAATAAAATAGAAAGGAAGAGAAAACCGACGGTTCTAGGTTTCCAATCAGTAGAACTATTGTAACCATAAAGAAACGTGAAACTTCGGCAAATATATAAAGGCAATGATAAGCGGTTAGGAGTGGAAGCTTGCCCCCAAAGCAATTTTATTTGGGAAACGAGTAAAGCAATAGGGTTTAAATTAGTCGGTTAAGTAAGTTTAATTCATTTGTTTTTTTAGGTAAATATATTATTAAGGTATATTAGTCATTTATCGATTTTTTAAATTAACATTATAAAATATGAGGATTACTCAATTATATTAATTGTTTGTAATTATTTATATTATATAATTATTTATATTATATTAATTTAAATCTCGATAGAAATATAATATTTCTATTTAATGAATAATGTTTTTAGTTATATTCCGTTTTAATAAATCTGGATAATATTTAAATTTGTATTCCTTTTCCAAGAGGATAGCAGAGAGCAAGGGTAAGAAACGGCCAGAATGTCATGTTTTTGTTGGGTAATTGGGTTATCGGTTATGCCAGGTTGATGGAATTTCCGGTTTCCCGCGTGGCAAAGCAAGTGGTATCCTCCCATTGCCACGTGACATTTGCCTCTGCTAAGGACATTTATCTTATTTGACAATCAGCGGATAGTTGATAACTGATTACATTAGTCGATAGTAAATAGCTAATCATATTAGTTGATTTAACTAGTGGATTGTATTGGCTAACAATATAAAACTGTTTGGTAAAATTAACTAATAGCTTATAGTTGTTTGATTATCTAAATAAACAAAATGACATATAAGAACATAATTATATTTGATACTTATTTAAATAGTTTATTAGTTATCAATATTTTGTATCTATTAATATTAATTAGATTATGAAAAATAATTTTTAATATGACATTACTAAGCATATTTGAAGGGTTTATTTATTAATTTATTATTTATATAATTATTTTTAATATAATTTAGTTAATTATTAAATTTAATTAAAAATATAAATGTGTTAGAATAAAAAAATATTAGCTTATAAATGTTACAATGTAAATACGTGAGGTTGAAGAATTAAAATAAAAATGACTAAATTTATGTTATTTGGAGATTTTTAATAATTGTTAAGGGTAAAAGTGTCTTTATAACCCTTATGTCAAAACCTCTAATTTTAAAAAGCTCGTATTAGTAGATTTTTCAAAATTAGAGGTTTCACTCCAATCCGCTATTTCAATCCATCTTTACCAAACATCCAGATTAGCGGATTTGACCGATCAAACCTATATTTTTTGTTCAAACCTCTCTTTACCAAACATGGTCATTATCTTGCAATAATAATTTTTATGTGATATCATATTATTGGTGAGGTATAATACCAAAAAATACTCTTAATATTTGACTAAATTGTTATTTTGGCATTTATATTTTTTAGAAGTAATTTAGTCCTTAACGTTTTATTTTAGGTCAAAAAACCCTTTTGCGGGTAAAAATCATTAGTCAACCAACGATAAATGGCTTGAAATAACGCGACAAACTTACATAGCAGTGCACGCCGCGACATTAACGTCATGTAGGCAAATATGTTGACTTTACAAAATGACACATTAGTAAAAAAATAATTTTAAAAAATTGTAAGTTAACTAACATGTTTCATTTACGGATAGGCTATTTTAACCCCAAATAAAACATTAAGATTAAATTACTTCAAAAAATAAAGATCAAAATGATAATTCAGTCAAACATATACATTTTTTAGCATTATGTCTATTCGTTATTACTTATTTGGGAATAAAAAATTATGTCACTGCATTCAAAAAATTACGTCACCACATATTTGATTTATTTTAAAAATTAATATATAATTTTTTACTCATAAATGTTTAAATTTATTTCTCACCACAAAGTTATTAATTTATTTTGACCACAAATATATTTAATTTTAGTTTAAAGATCTTTTGCTTTTAATATCTATTATCATTATTATTGGTTATTATTTCAATCAACATGTGTGGTATCAAATGGTTAATAAAAAAAATAAATAGATACTATCTTTTAATTAGCTTAAGACTATTGAAAATATAATTTATTTTTTTACCTCTAATATTTTAAATCTCATAGTATAATTTTGATTACTAAATTATTAATTTTGTAAATCCAATCACTTAACTATTTAAACGATATCAATTAAGTCACCAACAGATAAATGTTAACGAAATGATTAACGTATTGATTAATTTTTTATACAATTATAATTTTATCTTCATTGTTTACACGTCCTTTTATTTTAGTCATAATTTTAATTTAATTTTCCAACTAAATTTTAACACACGCCATTTAATATTGGGTGTTGCTATGAAACCAAGATCATTACTTGACTTAAACTTTGACGAAATTTCATATATCTCTTCTATTGCTTCTTATTGTTGAAAAGTATAGAAAATAATGATGAGATGGAGAGTCGTACCTAAAACCTAATGAAGCCTACATGCATGCATAAATCATAATCACTAAAGAAAATTTAAAATATTAATTTATAATTGAGAACATTTTCTATACATTTTAATTTAAATTCAACATTTAATTTACATCAAACTGTTAAAAACAAAAATATTTTTTGATCGGCAATATAGTCGAATTAAACCAAACAACATTTAAAAATAAAATACATTTCAACGATAATAAGCAATACAAGGTATACATAAGATTTTGTCCGGGCATAACCAATGATCAAGCCCCTCCATGACCATCTATGTAAAATCCATATTTAAATAGTTTACCCATTTATGATTTAACTATTGATTTCGAAAGTAATAAATATGATTATATTTGTAACAAAAAAATGACATTCAAAGTTGATCTAATTTACCATTTAATAAAGAATTTAAATATTCAAGCTTAAGTTTTAATTATTAAATTTAAATAAAGGATTAATATCTTATACACTGGCGGTGGAAACTGAAAATTTCTATAAGCGCCTTAATTTTAGAGTATAAAAAATTAATTTAGGATACATGATTTAAGGGTTTAGGTATATGAATTTAGAATTTATGGCCCCAATCACACTCACCGACGTACGCCTCTACAAAGCAGTCTCATTCGGCCATAGCCTAAGCCTGTATAAACACTATGACCGGTCCTTTAATTGCTAATTCTACATTAGGAACTCCAAAACTATATAATAGTTTTTATTTTAGGGTAAAGTACTCAAGTGGTCACTAAACTATACCAAAAAATATATAATAGTCATCAAACTTTCAAAAGTTATATTATGAGCATTAAATTTTAGTTTTTATTATAAAATGGTCATTGAACCGTTAACTATCGTTCATTGAATGACGTGACAACTATGAAAATTTGAATAATAACACATTTAATTAATTTAGTCCTAATTTAACCCTCATTCTTAATGTCTAAATTGATTAATGTATAAATATTGAGGATTAAATGTGTTGTCATACAAATTTTTGTAGCTGTCATGTTACCCAATTAACAACCGTTAACAGATCAATGACCATTTTATAACAAAAACTAAAGTCTATTATGTAACTTTTGAAAATTTATTGACCATTTTATATTTTTTGGTATAGTTTA
This sequence comes from Hibiscus tridactylites, assembly GCA_958450335.1. NCBI lineage: Eukaryota > Viridiplantae > Streptophyta > Magnoliopsida > Malvales > Malvaceae > Hibiscus > Hibiscus tridactylites. The sequence goes on along the minus strand of OY288282.1, from coordinate 85,180,437 downwards.
GTGACCGTTTGTCTACTTTACCTAATATTTTATCATCTACCATGTATGGGGTTTAGGGGTAGGAGTTTAGAATTTATGGGTAACAGTTAAAATTTAGGGTTAAGGTTAGAGTTTAGTTTTTAAGTCAATATGTTGAAAATTTAAATTTTAACCTATAAACTTTAAATTTTAACCCTAAATTTTATTTACACTTACTAAATTCTAAACTGCTAAACTTAAACTTATAAACTCTTTCTACTAAATTAAATTTTTAAACCTTAAAACTAAAGCTTTTGTAATTTTTTTATTTATTTTCACCACCTCTATCAAATAATTTTTTTTATCATCTACCAACGAAATTTCAACCAAATAGTTCCCTAACGGATCATTTACAAATCTAATCTAATCCAATAAACTTCACTCCTAAAATTTCCTTCACTTCCCAATCGATCCCGTAAAAGGGAAAGAAAAGAAAAGCAGATCCGTGGGAAGGAAAGAAAAAAAAGAAAAGACGTTTTTAAGACGGTGATGCGTGTTTTTGATCTGGAGTTGAAATGAAATGCAGCAGCCGAATCTGTTCCCGTTCGGCAGCGTTTTGGGGAATCCATTTTTGTTGAATGGCGGCGTTGGCGATTTAAGCGACGGTGGATTTGAGAGCTCTAGGGTCTTCTTCTTGGTCCCTTTTTTGTTATTCCAAGGTGGTGGAATGGATTTGTCCAAGGTTGGGGAAAAACTCCTCAGCTCCGTGCGTTCCGCGCGATCACTTGGTCTTTTGCCTTCTGCTTCCTCTCCTGATCGGCCTGAGGTAAGTAATGTAGCTCAAGGCTTACTTAATCTTTGAATGTTTTGATTATTGAGTCTTTATCGAGTTCTTTATTGGGGCTTAATCCCCTGCATCTGTTTAGTTTTGAGAAATTGGATACTAGTACTAAATTAGTGTTACTTTGATGAAGTTTAGTTAGATTTGATTTGAAGTGAAATTAGTTTTGTCATTGCACTTGCTAAAAATGCTGCATTTTAAATGGCTAAGGTTTTGTTTCGTTTGGTTGTTACTTTTTCTTCCCTCAAAAAATTTGCTATAAAGTAAAAGTAGATGAACAATGAACATAGAATGCGACTGGATTCTTAGATAATTGTTCAATATAAAATTGAAATAATGTGTTCTGTGCTGGACGAAACTATATTTTAGTTTTTAAATTTTAAGAAAACATTGTTTTCTTTTTATATCCCGTCTTTTGGTTTTGGGAGGCAAAAGTTGGGCATAAAAACTTATTACCAAATGGCCTCCATCAAAAACATAGCAGTAGATGGAACTAGGTATGGATTTTTATGTTTTTATCCAAAACTTTGCTGGATTTTGTGGTTTATAGGTTACTCATAAAACATATCTCTGTTCTTCTCAATAATATGATCGATTCTCCTGATTATGGCAAACTCAAATGAATCATGATTTGTGTTGAACCAAAAAAAGCCATCATTTGTGAAATTTTGATCCTATGTTCTTTATCATCTTATACAGGTTCCAGCTCGAGCTGCAGCGGCAGCTGCTGTTGCTCGTGCTCTTTCAGGATTGCCAGCTGGTCAGAGATATAGTCTTCCATCGAGTTCTGAAGAACTGATGTCAATATATGGAAGCAAACCTCAGAGTCAAATAGTGGAAGAGATAGAGGAAGAATTCTATGAGGAGGTATTTCTTGGATTTTTTGTGCATAGTTGTGTTATAGACATGTAAATTATAATTTGAGAACTGTTGTCTATAGTGCAATACAAAATCAGTGTTGTTATATTTATAAATTCAACTTCTCTTAGCATCTAAATAGAGTGGTTCTGACTGCTATTTTTGTTGTTTTAACCTTTATTATTGTCAATATTTCATTGTTGATGCCTTTCTTCTTCACCATTTCCCTTCTTCTGTCTATAGTAATAGTATTGTAAGGTATATGCTGTGCTTCAAGGAGATGGGAAAGAACTGTTTTGTTATGGTCTGCATGCTGTTTTTTGCTTATTTATTTATTTTCAAGAAATCTGAAGAAAGAAAGCAAGAAAGAAGGAAAAGGAGGTGGGGATGGGGAAGGAGCATTACTACTGTAGTTCATTAGAAGCAGACACGATTAGTTCCGAAAGGAAAACAGAAAGAATAGTGTTTAGCTCTTCTTTCAAGTTCTACTGAAACATGTTACCGTTGTTATTATTATTATTTATGTTTCTGTATATTTATTTTTTCAATCTATGGCAGGAGTTTGATCCAATAAAACACGTTCTGGAGCATATTCCTTCTGAAGAAAATGAACTAGAATATTTTGAGAAACAGGTATTATTTTGGTTAGTTTTCTTATTTTATTTTTTTAAGTAGATTTTTTATTTAATTCTTTTAATTGTCTTCTTCCATTTGAGCACCTCAATTATCTATGTTTTTTTTTAATACTAGACTTTAATGCCTGAAATGGAAATTATATGATAAGTTTTTAAATGAGGAGTTGGAGAAAAGGTTAGAGGGATGCCATGTGTTCTCCCTTGTTTTGTGATGTTCTTTAATGCTCGTGGGGTATCTAATGTATTGCCATCAGACAGCTTTGTTCTTTTCTGGAATTTTCATTAAGATCATCTATTTAGCCATGCATCTTCATCTCTTTGTAGGCCACACTTAGATTAGCTCAACTGGATAGAGTAGCAGAACATTTATCCCGCAATGTCATGGAGCATCATGAAGTAATGGGTAAGTTTTTTAGCGAGATTTCTCATGTTTTCTCTGCTATATAACCTCTGTTTATGCATCATCTGATTTTATTGTATAGTTGTACAAGTTATTCTCCTCTACCTATCATTAAAATGAGAAGTGTGTTTTTGCATCTTTGAATGAAGTTTTCGACTCTGATATATATAGAATATCAATCATCTGAATTTTTTATCTAATCTCTAGACATCAAGATTTACTAAAGTGGGTCCTTGACACTAGTTATTCATTAAAGATGGAGTTTAGCTTGATTAATTGTAAGTTGATTAACTGGTATGATGCGTTGTAGTGTTGGTTTTATTGGTGTCTGTATCAAAATTATATTATGCATTTCTGTGAATGGTTAAAAATATGTCTCGCCATATGGTTTTATGATTCTTACTTTAGTTTTTGTTATTGTGTGTACTATGGTGATGGTTTAAAGTATTTCAAAGTTCATTTTCTTTTCTTTAAGTGAGGTTTTGATACTTGCTTTTGGTCAGTGAAGGGTATGCATTTGGTCAGGGAATTGGAGAAAGACTTGAAGATTGCAAATGTTATCTGTAGGGTAAGCATTTGCATGGTAACATAGTTTCGTGTATGTTTTTTTTTTTAAAACCTCACGTGGAAAATATCAGCTTATTGTTTCTGCTTTATCCCAGTTCGTGGTGATTCTATTTATTAAAGTAGAGATCAACTGTTCAACTATTATGTTGCTACTGAATCTGTATCTCATTAGAGTGTGTTGTTTGCAGAATGGCAGAAGGCATCTAAACTCATCAATTAACGAGGTTTCAAGGGACCTTGTTGTGAATACTGATTCTAAGAAGAAACAGGCTCTAATGGTAAATTCTCTTTTATACTCACCCTAGCAATGCCTACCTTTGGCTGCGGCTATATTTTTGTAAGTTTTTGCTTTATGGGAGAAAAGTGTAACGTTTTTACAATCTTCATGTTTCTCATTTCAGCACTTGCTTCCAGTACTTGCTGAGCTTCTTAATGCACGGGACATGCAAGTAGCTCTTGAGTCTCTTGTTGAGGAAGGTAATTTCTGCAAGGTGAGTTCCCTGTGTAAACTAAGTTAAATTACCTATATTATTCTTCAATTTCTTTTTTCTCCTCAATTTACTTTCTCATGATTATATCTTATTAAGAGTCACTTAGTATAAGTTATTGCGCAGGCATTTCAAGTACTATCTGAGTATTTACAACTACTAGATAGTTTCTCAGAGCTCTCAGCAATACAAGAGATGAGCCGTGGGGTTGAGGTGCACATCAAAGTTCTGTTTTGTGATTGTTTTGTATTTTGTACAAAAATTGCTCTCCCTTTCTGTCTTCCTCTCTTAATTTTTGTTCTAAATTATATTAAGAGCTTATGAAAGCTATATGTTAAGTTGCGATGCTGCATCTTTTTCTCTAAAATCAAATATTTGCCCATTCTTATTACTTGGTTATAGTTGATTTTGGATTAAAATGTGTCGTATCTTTCTTTTCACAATTTTATATACTAATGCAGGTTTGGCTAGGACGGACTCTTCAAAAGCTGGATTCTCTCTTGTTAGGAGTTTGCCAGGAGTTTAAAGAAGAAGGCTATTTAACTGTCAGTTATTTATTCTATGCCCCTTGTTCTTGATACCTGGTGCATGTGTGAAGTCATGATTTCAACTTTCTAGATGATAACCTAATAAAGTTATTATCATTAAATCGTTTTATTTGTTTCAAGTGTATGCAAACATTCTGTGGCTGCCTTATCATTAAATTGTTTACACCTTTCATTAAATGGCTACATTTTAGTTGTCTGCATAGAACACTAGAGAGGCTGACCGGGATATCTGCTGGATTTATGTTTTCGACTGGTTTAGCGCCTTCTTCTTTTCTGTTTCTGATAGCTAACTTAGTATGCAGACTACTAAAATTTCTTTGTTCTGTTTGTTGTGCATTAAAAACTGCTTTGCTCTATTGTCTTTGATGGAATTCATATATGTCTTTTTTGCCATTCGATCAAGTTTTTTAGTTTTGATTGAGAATTGCGTTATTCTGGTCTACAATAAATATCATGTAGTTCTCATTATATTCGCCGAGCTTATCATTTTTTGTCCATGGCACATGCTTAATTTTTGTCCAATTTAGAAAATGTGAAATTCTTATGTAGTATTTTATTTTTCTGTCAAAATTTCCAACTATCTCTTGCACTCTTTTGGGTGGCTTTGTGGGCTGTCTTGCAATTAGAAGATTACTTTTGTTCTAAAGTCTACGTCCTAGGCTTTGTCAAGTTTATTGACATTTTTCTTGTTCTTTAGAGGGAAAAACTGCAAGTTAGAGATTTACGACTATCATTTTATACTATTGGAGAAGCGAGGTTTATATATTTGCAATGCTTCAGGTGGTTGATGCTTATGCTTTAATAGGAGATGTCTCTGGTCTTGCTGAAAAGATACAAAGTTTTTTCATGCAAGAAGTTATCTCAGAAACTCACTCTGTGTTGAAGAGTATTGTTCTGCATGAGGTAATGTTGATTTTATGCTACCTACTCAAAGAAACTATTTTAATGTACATGTTGATAATTTTGTCCTGTCAAATTCTTGATTTGAGGCCTTTTGTCTATACAATTTATCAGTGTACTTATGCAGATGCACTGGCTAGAAAAGGAGGTGGTCACAGGGCGCCTATTGTAGTTAATTATATCAATGCAAATCCAAAATTAGTTGAATTGGATGATAAATTTTGGACTGCGGCTAATAAAAGAGTACAGACATATATTAGCTGTCTTTTAAACGGTGAAGGAAACTTAAATACACATGTTTTACCATTGTGGACTGGCAACCATAGATGAAAGAGTAATCAATAGGTTTCTTGTTTGAGCCTTCACCTGCATCTCACTTTTGTTGTGAACTCATCCTTGGCCCATTATGTCCTTTTTTCCTTTACCTCTCACCTCACTATGCTTATGTTTTTGTCTACTTGATATGGTAGGCTAACTTTTAGATGATTGATAAACTTTTGCAGGACCAAGATGTGCATATGCAAAATAGCAGGTATGCATTCTAAACTAAAGTGTTCTTTCTATCAACTGATATGCTAGTACTTGATTTAATGCTATGGTTTCTAACCTATTTTTTATTGATCTCAGACTTACCTACAGTGATCTATGCCTTCAGATACCTGAATCCAAGTTTAGACAGTGTTTATTAAGAACACTGGCTGTCCTGTTCAAACTAATGTGCTCTTATCATGAAATCATGGCCTTTCAGCCAGAGAATAAGGTCAATTTGAATTTTACTGCTTCTCACTTGTTTATGTAGAATATTTGTTTTAAGTAGTGCTCTCCAACTTTTCATTGCTGTGAAATCTACTGTATCCAAGGCCAAGAAATATAGTTCGTTAACTTATATGGCAGAGCCAAGTTAGTGTTGGAGTTAAGCAAGTTTGTGCTTTGACTCACATGGTTTTTCATATTTTATATAGGTCTTCTTTTGAGGCATCAGTTTGAATCTATTGTACGGTTTATAAATTTGTGATGTATGCATTTTTTTATGAAATCTTCCTGGGTTTTGTGGCAATGCCATGACTTTTTGTGTGTTCCTGGTTTCCATCCTGGTTTTTTGGGGAAAGGGGAAGGGGGCTCTGTCTCTTTTGGTTTATTTATTATTTTGAAGGATTTATATCCAATACACTGGCGGTGGAACCTTTTAGTTTCCACAAGCGCCTTAGTTTTAGGGTTTAGAGATGCATTTTAGGGTGTAGGGTTTAGGGGTTTAGGTGTAGTGATTTAGAATTTAGGGGTTATGATTTAGGGTTTAGAGGTTAGGGTTTAGGGTACTATGTTGAGGATTTAGGTTTTAACCTATAAACCCTAAATTTTAACCTTAAACTCCAAATTCTATTCACAGTCACTAAATCCTAAACTACTACACCTAAACCCCTAAATCTTACACCCTAAACTAAGTCCCTAAACCCTAAAACTAAGGCACTTGTGGAAACTAAAAGTTTCCACCGCCAGTGTATCAAATTATTATCCTATTTTGAAATGTTTTGATCTTGTTGCAGGTTTTAGAGTGCCCAATAACAAATGCCAAATTGATGGAAGGTAATATCTTTCTGAATGCTGTAAAGGTTTCTGCACACTGACTCACTTTCTAAAATAGTCCTTGCAACTCCTAATTAACTGTTTCTCTCTCTGAATCTGTAGACCAGAGACCAGGTTCATTTTCCATAGAGGAGTCTACAACAGCCACGCCCCCAGATGCATCTGAAAGGATGGATTCTGGATCTGGTGAAGCAGTTTCTGAGGGTAGAAATTGCGATGGTGCTACATCAAGCAGTGGATCTCCGTGGTTTCAATTAAGGAAAGAAGCCATAACTTTTGTGTCACAAACTCTTCAGAGGGGACGTAAGAATCTTTGGCAACTTACGACTAGCCGGGTATCAGTATTGCTGGCTGCTTCAGCTGCTGCTTCTACAAGCATTCATCAATTTTTGAAGAACTATGAAGATCTTAACACATTCATCTTGGCTGGGGAAGCCTTCTGTGGAGTGAGCGCTTTTGAATTCAGGCAGAAATTGAAAGGTGTTTGCGGAAATTATTTTGCTGTATTTCATCGGCAAAATGTATCTGTAAGTCGCACTTCACACTTATTCTTCATTGTAGTTACTTCTGTTGTTTTTATTGATATTGGGGGAGTTAGTCTTTGAAGTTGCGAGCTTTCTTTGGAGACAGGGTGGGGCTACCATTTAGTTGTAGCTAGTCATGGGCTTCTTGGTTTCTTTTCTGCATTGTTATCAGAATTACACAGATCATAATGTGACGCTTGTTGGCTTCTTCTTACTTGCATCATCATCATCATGTAATGACTTTTGATATTTTAATTGATTTGCACCAACTCCCATGAAACTTTGAATAAAAATGGAACTTGGAGCGATTTTTTGGGGGGCAGGTATCAAAATTTACGTTTTAACTTTGAAATAATCAATCTTCTTGCTAATTGTAGCATATTAGAATTGTTACTATTATTTCTGTGCTTAATTCTAGTACCTTCTGCCTATAATCCCAATGCAGTTGAAACGGAGCTGTGGCTTATTTTTTGTTTCATTTCCAGGCACTTAAAATGGTTTTGGAGAGGGAAACCTGGCTTAGATTGCCACCAGAGACGGAACAAATAATTAGTTTTGCAGGTCTGGTTGGTGATGAAGTACCCTTAATGGCTGCATCTGGTAGAAGGTCTTTTAATTCTAGGGTCCTTCGCACTGACAATTCAGCCAACAAAGTTGACAGAGATGCCAAGAAGTGTGGATTTTCTCCTTGGCTTAGAAATGGAAACCCATTTTTGCTAAAAGTAAGCTGCAGTTACAAAGAGACTCACAATTCCTCCGCACTTAATGGAGCAACCTCTGGGGTATTTGATGGAAGTGCTGATAATATTCATGGTGATATGTCTCCACACTATGATGATGAGAATCATATCATTGGCTCCAATTCCATCTCAGAAGAGGAAGATGAGGATTTACTTGCTGACTTTATTGATGAGGATAGTCAACTCCCTAGTCGAATTTCAAAACCCATCCTTTCAAGAGGTTACTCTTTTCATTCCAGTAATGATGATTTTACAGCACAAACAGGATCATCTCTATGTGTTCTAAGGTTAGATGCTTGCAATTAGAAAATAAATGGATTTCTCTACTAAGAGCTGAATGTTGTTTATTTTCTCACAAGTGAATTCAATTGAGTTGGTTTCTAACTTTTACACACTAGGTCGATGGATAAGTATGCAAGATTGATGCAGAAACTTGAAATAGTAAATATTGAGTTTTTTAAGGTGTGTACTGGTTAAGCCTCTCTTTTCCCAAGCTCTACGTTCTCAGCTGCACATCCGAACTGAAAGTTTTTTTTCTTTTTCCCTCTAAATTATTTTTCCTGATTCAGTACATTGGTGCAGGGCATATGCCAGTTATTTGAGATGTTTTTCTATTATATATTTGAAACATTTGGTCTGCAAAACATGAATTCAAGTGGAAAGACTTCTACCGACTCTCTTAATTGTAAGTTAATTGTCATTCAATACGTGATGGAAATTTATATATTTATTGATATGTCTTTAACTTATGCGTTCACTTCTCATTTCTGCATTTTCATCATTGTTTTTGTTATTCCTAGATCGGTTAAAGACTGCCTTATCGAAAATAACACAAGATTGTGAAGAGTGGATAAAAACTTCATTGGGATCCTTCTCATCTCCAACTGGACATGCAGATTTGACTCCCACTGCTCCTCAAAATACAAATTTTGGTTCTCCAGCGAGCACCTCCTTTGGTCTAAAGGTATGAAGTAATTTTTTTTTGAATAAGGTATTTACTGATTTTTAGGATGACCATAATGTGGTTTTTCCCAAGTTTTTTTTTCTTCTAGATTTGGTGGGGAAAATCGCCCATAGCAGATTTCTTGTTCTCTCATCAGCCACTTCATAGTTTTGTATTTGTATTTCTCATTGTCTGTTAATGTGGAATTATTCATAAATATGCCCCGCATCAGCTCATCAAAGAGAATCTCTATGTTAAATGCTTTTTTGTTTCTTGTTTTCTTCAAAGTAATGTGATTTATGTGGATTTTGTTTTTAAAACGGGAATGAAGTGTTTGGTCATTTATGTGCCCATAATTATCTTGACACTATCTTGCAGGAAAGATGTGCAGGTGCTGATACTATAGCCCTTGTAGCTCGGATATTGCATAGATCTAGAACTAATCTCCAAGCATTGCTACTGAAGAGTAATACATCTGTAGTTGAAGATTTCTTTGTGCAGCTGGTGTGTTTCTCATTTATTTATTTCTTATCAAGTGGGTTAAGAAAATGAAAAAAAAAATCAACCTTGTGTGACTTATGGTTTAGTGCAAACTCTGAACAAAAACAGAATAGTTATTTATAACAGTATTGGACCATTGCAAATCCATATTTTTCAGAAACTAAAAAATACTAGTAACAAGAAACAGTTTGCCCTCTCTTCTTTCACAAAGGATATCCTGATTTCTGCTTTGAGTTATTTGAAAGTATTAAGTATATTATTAAATAAATGGTTGAAGTAGTATGTGGTCCATATTTTAGTTCCATCATTCTTGGAAATGCAAATTATCAAAGCTTTGTAGATATAGATAAGTATAGGGGTAATTTTACTGAGTTTTCCAAGTTTTTAAGGTATGTCAGAGTAAATTTAATAAATTTCCATTTTGTTGCTTTATCAATTTTATATGTTGAACTTTTTTCAATACAAAGAACTCATCATAGTATGTTCAAGCTGTTGGTTTATATTTCTTGAAGACTTTTCACACTATCCCGTGCTAGATTAATATGTCGGCACTATCAAGTTACTCTTAACTTATGATTTGTGGTTCAAGTAATTTCTTTAATCAGTATAAAATGACAAAAACTTACAGCAATGGGGCTTGACTCATGACGAAAGCTGGTCTTTTGTCGTCTAACAGATTAAACAAAATTCAAAGCATCAGTTACTCCCAATAATTATTGGAGCTTTCAGGAGGGTAGCTCTTCCCTGTCAAAGGCCCTGCTAATGCTTTCCTCATTAAAGCTAAAAAATAGATGGACCAAATTATCAGTTCTACTATCTGTACAAGTATTTATATCTTTCAAGTCCTCGCTCTTGTCAATCAACCCTGCTTATGGCCCATGTAATAACCTACATGGCATAAGCTAAGCTGATCTTGCACAAGTAGAAGCTGCATGTTTAAGCTGCTTCCTTCTTTAGGACACACACATATATATTATTTTTGTCTGCTCTATGTGGAACATGTTTTTAATATTTTAATTTATAAAATTCATTATTGTTTTTAATTTAGTATGCTTCTGCCTTATCAAGTGAATCCCATTAAGTTTACTTTTTCTGATAATATGATATTAAGTTTACTTTCTTGGTTACTGCCAGGTGGATGCAGTGCCAGATCTTATACAGCACATACATAAGACAACTGCAAGAATACTGCTCCACATTAACGGGTAAGATCATAAAATGTTACTTGCCTTTTTCTTTTAGGAGCGAAAAATAAACAGGAGTGCACGTCGACAAAAAAGTAAAAAAAGCCATTTTAACGTTTTTTTTTAAGAATTATAAAAGAAAATAAACTTGAATTTTATGAAAACAAACAAAAAACCATGATTTGACGTCTCTTTGAAATCATTATGAATGAGTGTTACTGTTTATGATGCTTGCGCACTTTTATCTACGATTTTGCATTTGCTTTATGTAAAAATTTGAGGAAATAAATTCAACCAAAAGCAGGACATAAGACGGATAGTTGTTTGTTTCTTATGATTTTGGTGGTTGATGTTTTTGCATCCATGTATGTGTCTATAGACTTGTGAATGCTAGGACTGATTTTTTCCTCCACTCAACCTTGTAGTTACCCAACTTGCTGCAATAGTTTTTTTTCATGAACAAAATCCGTCTTTTGGTTTAATTAAACCAAGGAAGAAAAAATAATCTGAAGTAGAAAAGGAAAAAGAAGTGATGAAACAGTTGACAATTCCAAAATGCTGAGTTGTGGGAAATGGGAAGGAGAGTAAACAAAAATGTCATGACATGATATTAAATTTTCAAGGTAGGCTCAATACAATTGGCCATCCATTCTTGTTAAATTTGATGATCGGAGTTTATCTATCAATCCATCAAAACCAGTTATTAGTGACTATAATTTGCAGTGTCTGGCTGACTTGGTATAAGGTGATAGAATTTAGTTTCCCTTGCCAAGCCAATTAAAGTTATAGCATGTGGCAAGTTGTTGACTTTTACACACACACACATAGGGTTAGGATCCACTTAAACTATGTAAAACCCACAAAGTTTTACACTAATTTAGGATCATTGGATGAGTGTAAATTAATGGCTGAGATTAAACTCTTCTCCTTTTTTCCCTTAAAAATTTCCACATTTCCAACTTTTAATCTCAACCATTAATTTACACTCATCCAATGGTCCAAAATTATTGACCATTAGATCAAGATTAATTTATGGTTGAGATTTAAACATGTCTTTCTTTTATCTTTTTCTATTTTTCGTTCTTGGTAAAACATAAAAAATCCTTTTCTTTTTGGCACAAAAACTTTCCTTAATGCTTTTCATTACTGCAAATTGGACTCATACGATAAGAGAAAAGCATAAAACCAATTCAATGGGTAAAATACAATTTCTAGTCATCTTAGCAACCAATTAACAGACTGATTAGTCTCCTTGAAAAATGATTGCATTTGTAAAATTCTTCTCGAGTTTTATGTTCTTATGATATTGGAAGTAGTGAATATTGGCAGTTATTGGCATTCTTCGAATTGATCAGTTATAATTCCTCCTCCAATAATTAATTTGAGGTCTCCTGCAATCCTCAAACTTGAGTGGGATTTGTGTGATTTTTTTTTATAATTACCAAAATAGCTGTTACTTTGATCTAATTTTTCCTTACCATTGCTATGGACTTGTGCTTTTTAACTATTGCAGCATTAGTTTAAATATTCTTTCCACCAATCTTTGTTCCCTCAATGTATTATAAATTATTCTCATAAAAATCTTAAATTTTGGCAGGTACGTTGATCGAATTGCTAATGCGAAATGGGAATTGAAAGAGCTTGGCATGGAGCACAATGGGTTTGTTCTCTTGCTATTTTCCTCTTTCTTACAATGGGTCGTAGATCTTGTTATTTATCTTTGCTTAAATAGACCCATGATCTCTATTTGACAAGTTCTTCAATGTGATTCGTTTAATGAATAGGTATGTAGATTTGTTGTTGGGAGAATTTAAGCACTACAAAACAAGGCTTGCTCACGGGGGAATTCAGAAAGAGGTAAGATTTAGCTAGATATCAGAATTAATCAACTGTGATACCGTTTGCCAATTGCTTTTCATTGATGCTGGATGAATTTAGGGATGGCAGTGGAGTGGGGCAGGGCGAATGTTGCCAAATCCTCCACCGCTCCGTAGTTGGCACATCCTGCTTAACCATCTGCCCGCTCCGCTATTGTTGTGTAATATAGAAAATCACCACCACCCCTGATGTTGGATTAATCCATCCCTGCTGTCATTCTGCATCTCTATTTGATTTTGCTAGTTATTTCTAATTTTCTTAATTTTTATAAAGGCAAGTCAATATACAAGCTCAGTTTTTAAGCATAAAAAAATAAAATATTTCTGCAATTGTTTAAACATAAAATAAAAACTATAAAAGAATTTAGGGTTTTTTGTATAGAGCATTTAATACTTGTATATGTATCAAGATGAAACAGTGATTTCATATAGCAAGCATTGTGAAGCTGGGCAAGCAATTACCATAGCCACTCCATGCCCACTTTTTAAATAAAAAGTCCATCCAGTCCCTCACCACATCTACTTTTCAAAAAAAGAAAGTCCATTTCATTCGAAGCTGACTGATTTGGAATCCATCCGGAAGTCCTGATTTTGCCATCCCTAGGTACCATTAAAAATGTGAAATGATTTATTCTTTGGTTTCCAATGACTTAGGTACAAGACCTCCTCTTGGACTATGGACTCGAAATTGTTGCAGAAACTCTTATTGAAGGTCTATCCCGAGTGAAGCGATGCACTGATGAAGGACGAGCTCTCATGTCATTAGACCTTCAGGTGTTGATTTAAATTCCGACTAGAAAATTCAACGTGTTTATTGTGATCACCTTGCATGTCTATTTGTTTCGGTAACTAGCCTCTTTTACTTTTTCCATTCAGGTTTTAATCAATGGCCTACAACACTTTGTCTCCTTAAACGTGAAGCCGAAGTTACAGATTGTTGAAACTTTCATCAAGGTAACGCCATGGTTAACATGGCCGATTCAGAAATTGGTGCAAAAATTGATATATGTATATGGAGGATTAAGTTCAGTCATTCTCTTAACAGGCTTATTATCTCCCCGAAACTGAATACGTACACTGGGCACGAGCTCACCCCGTAAGAAATGTTTTAACTACAAAATAGCAATTGCTTTTATTATTCTTTTTCATTTTTTCGTCATAGAAACCTGAAAACAATAACTTCGGCGGTGCAGGAATTCAGCAAGAATCAGATTGTGGGGTTGATAAACCTTGTTGCTTCAATGAAGGGTTGGAAAAGAAAAACCAGGTTGGAAGTTCTGGAAAAGATTGAATGAGCCGGTATGTAGTCAAACTTGAAATTAAAATGTAAAGTTTCATACTGATAAAATAATATCTTATTTTTTGGGGGGGTTATTTGTAACAAAATCATGTATATCCAATGGTTTTCCTTGATTCCATTTTCATTACATTGAGTGCAATTAAGGTTGTATATCTTCAACTGTCTCTGTTTGTAATAATACCTATGTTTCCCTTAATGCAATCTTGAAATAACACATGATGCCAAGACTTTTCCCCCTTGAATGAGTTGAAAACTCATTGGTTTGAAGTGCTGGCGCTGCCATGTAGATATTGCTTCATTGGTTTGAATGAGTTGAAAACATGTCAAAATGCTGATAACTTCTTTTTGTTTTTTGTCAGAAAATGCTGACGACTTTCTTTTTTAATTTGGTAGGGACATTGAGGAAGATGGAGAATATATTTGGTTAAGATGATAAAGTATATATTATTATACGCTAAGTGAAGAAAATAAAGTAGAATTTTAAATTTCATGGTTAGTTTTATAAGCATATATATTATTGTATCATGTACATTTGTTAGCGCCTTCGCCTCTCTCCTCAGAACAAGTGAAAAATGAAACAAAAAGTAAAAAAAACAGAAGACAACAAAAATGTTAAACAAAGAAAAGAGAAGGAAACTGCTTATCTATGAGTACCCTTCGCCCCTATACTCCCTTCTCCATATTTTTGGATCATTTTTTTACAGTAACCGATGGTGAAAAATAATTTTTTTTATAGATACAGTACCAAAAATTACAAACGGAGTATAAGATGTATAAAAAATTTCTGTCCCTTTTCGGTGCCCCTATTTATGCCCCAACATTAAAAATAAAAACAAAATTAAATTTCAAGCCCTAACTCTAAATTTTAAATCCTAAACCCTACACCCTATACCCTAAAAAATACATCATACTTTAAATTCTCTAAATCCTAATCATAACCCCTAATTTAAAATCATAAATCCTAAACTTAATTTTAAATGTGGGGTATAAATAAGGGCACCGAAAAAAGTAGAGGATTTCCATCCGTATAAGATATATAGAAACTGAGTGAGATTTTTATTTAGGTTATAAATTATAACGTGACAGGGAATTGTGTACATGTCTTTGTCAAGGGTGGAATTATTTATTTTCCAAGTCCGAAACGGTATCCTATGCCCGTTGTTGTACTGTACATGCAGACAAGCACAAGAGAGACGCACTAATACGACAGATACTCGTTCAATCCTAAGCTTACTTTCCCATCACAATCCCCTCAAAACAATTATAGTAATTTGCAAACATTAAAATGGGTCTACATATTATTAACTTTTAAATTTATATTTATATTTACTTTCAACATTGTTGCTCTTTTAAAAAATTAGACTTTTTGGCATCAAAACGAACGAGATATTGATATCAAAATTAATATTTAAAATCTTCTTGAACGATGATAATTATTCTTACATGGGCTGGAGTGACATGGGAATTGGAAAGTGTCATAATAAATGCCAATTTATAACCATTGGTTTTGGGGATTTGAGCTATGAGTATATAATGTTGCATGGTAAGTGGTAACAAGTTCCCCATTTCTTTGAACATTCATTACAATAAGATCACAGCCTTGTCGTGATTAGAAAGAAGCTTCAATGCTTAATTCCAAATGTAGAAATAACGTGGAAGATAGGGTATTATACAAAGCGTGAAAATGTAAAATACAAACAAATGAAGGTGCCAAATTTGAGTAGACATCACACTTCACCTAACATTTATACACGTATACACATACACATTCATATATGTGCGTATGGTGTTTCAAAAGTAAAGAAAGAAACAAGGAGCCGATATTTTCAAAAAAAATATTTGGACCCAAAAACCTATCTCCACCTCCATGTCCAAGGATCACCGTGAAAATATTCTTCAGCAAACTCTGCAAAAACACCACCACCAACAACAACATGAAGAAGGAAGGCTTGAAGAAGAAGAAGAAAGAGGTTTGGAAGGCGTTGAAGAAGAAGCAAAGGAAAAAGAAGAGTGCAGAACGCCGACGTCGAGTGATCAGAAAATACCGAGCATTGAAAGCTGCCCGCCGACGCCGAAGAAGAAAGTGAGAGCAAAGTTTGTCCTGAAGAGGAAGCTATCAGAGTTGCACTTCTTCGAAACCACGAGAAGGGAAGAGGTGGAGTCGTTTTTCCGATCCAACTCGGAGCCACTTACTTACGGTGGCTCTCGCGACTTCAAGAGGAGAAGATGCCGGAGTGCTTGATGATAATTACCAATATTCGAATATGAAGATTGTAAGGGTAAAACAAGGTTGTCAATTATCAAAGGTAAGCTTCAAATATGGGAGAGGAATTCCTAATGATGTCCACTTAATTTGATATTTTCAATGTTAGTGAACTTATTTCTCAGCCTTTATTATAAATTTATACACTAATAATTATATTAACAATAAACTATTTTTTAACATCTCTTTTTCAAGATTTACTATGCTAAAATAATATCTTAATTAGGAGAAATGTTATATATTAACAATAAACTATTTATAATTATTAAAAGAGAAAATATTTTATGTATTGGTGGTGAATTTTTTTAATGAGTTTAATTTAAAGTATAAGGTTCTAACGTTTAGAATTTAAAGTTTATTAAAATTAAGATTTTGGAATTTAAAGATAAAGACCTATGACTCTGGGTTTTAGATTTTTAGTTTTTAAATTAAAATTAAATATGCTTGTGGATTATTTTCTTCGTTTTCGTCCATAGAATATTCTTCAATTTAAAAATAAAAGTATTTTTAATATGTGTACATATCAAATCTCTTTTACTTAGAGATGGAGTTAAAATCAAACATTAAAAATGAGTAATAACTTTATATAAAAAATAACAATGATAAATATTTTATACACGGTGAAAATTGAAAGTTTCCACAAGCGCCTTAATTTTATGGTATAATAAGTTAGTTTAGGGTATATGGTTAGGGGTTTAGGTGTATGAGGTTATAATTTAAGGACAATTGTTTCAATTTAAGGTTTAGGGTTTATAGGTTAAAACCTAAATCCTCACAATATTACCTTAAAAATTAAATCCTAACATATAAACCATAAACCTTAAATTGAAACAACTATCACTAAATTATAACTTCATACACCTAAACCCCTAAACTAACTCTCTATACCCTAAAACTAAAGCGTTTGTGGAACTTTCAGTTTTCACCGACAGTGTATAGGATATTAATTCAAATAACAATAGTATATTAAGTATTTAAATCTTAAAATTAAAAGGAGCAATTTATTTGAGTAATATTTAAATTAAAAAATTAAAATATTATTACATTAAAAATTGGGAATTACAACCTCTCCCGGCCATTAAAAGACTAGTCATTTGCTTCTACAATGTTCTTGTCGAGTCTAAGTACAACTGTACAAGGCCCTTGTGTTGCTTAGGTGGAGCAAAAGGTGATGTAATTTTCAAAAACTTAAGGCCACTCACATAATCAACTAGCAAATATAGGTTAGCTAATTATATCAATTCTTTCTATATATTATAATAAGTGGAATTCATTTTTTTAACTTTATAGGTAGATTAAAAAGTATTTTAACTTAGAGTCTAATAATGTCACATACGAATATTTTCCATATAAAGCACACCATACCAAGAAAATATATAAATTTAGTCGTACTATATGTTATCTATATAAAATGTTTTTACCCATTTATTAACAGATAGGAAATAGCTATGGGTTAGCACAAAGCCTAACCAGGACAAACGGTTTTGCCATCTTTTATGCCCAGTTCCTGTCAAGATTATTGGGTATGGTTTCCCCACATTATCAAAAATGTTATTTTTCTACATTTTGTTGCCAAAAGTTTCACAATTATAAAGTAATAATACATCACATGTGTAGCATTTTATGTTCTTTTAGGACAAATTAATAACATGACATTGTTTTAAACCCAAAAGAGTTGAGTTTCATTCTTTGTTTTTGTAAGCAAATTGAGAGCAGAGCATGTGGTGAGTGTCCCATAATAATTTATATGATTAATTGTGGTAAACCCAGATTTTATTTTCACCCTTTCTTGCCATAAGCTAAGATATTTCGCCCTAAATTGCTAAGGAACAGTGAAAAAATGAGGGAAATGGAGGACAAGAGTGGAGCTGCCTGCCACTCAACCCCTGGCCCGGTCTTTGGGTTGGATTTTCTGGGGCCTATGTTGTAGTTTGGAAAGATATTGAATACGTAGGGATGGATTGAAGATTGGGTGGACAGGGGCGACCGTCCGCTTAAAATTTTAAATTAGTAATTAAAGACTTAATATTTTATTCGATTAGATCAACAAATAGTTGATTGTTGTGAATAAAATAATAAAAAAAACAAGAATTGAAGAACAAAGAGATGGGAGAAAGAAAGAAATTTGTATTATTCCAAATATAAATTTGTTACAATATTTTCATCAAATCATCTATTTATAAGCATAAGAAGTACTTATTACACTGAACTCTAATTAAATGAGATAATAAGAGAAAGAAAGATATTTGTATTATTCTCAAATATAGATTTGTTACAGTGTTTTCATCAAATCATTTATTTATAAGCATAAGAAGTACATATTACACTGAACTCTAATTAAATGAGATAATATTCTTAATGATAAAATAAATCAAACTCCTTAGATAAAGTTATAATCATGATAAATATGAACATAGATATATATTCATAACATTGATATATTTTTTTTCCAAGTATTTTTTACTATTGGACCTCGGAAATTCATTTTATTGCTGTTGCATCACATTCAGCCTTGATGAATTCGACCATCCACCTTATTCCCGCTATCTATAATTTCTTGTATACTATAATTTATTTAATATCTAAGCTTCCCTTTCACTCGGAAAAAAAAAATCTATAGTAAAAACAAAAGCAGAGCACAGAAAACTACTAATCTCAATTTTCTCAACTTTCAAATGAAACCCCACAACCGGAAACTCTTCCTCTACTATGACTCTCCTTACTCCGCCACCACCACCTCGTTTCCACCACTTCACCTCCCCAGCACCACCAACGCCACTTCATCTCCGCCGTCGTCATCCAAAATCCCACCTCAGTACTACAGCCCTCCTTTCGACTCCTCCATGGCTCTCACCGTAGTCGTTCTCCTCATAGCTATCTCACTCATGGGCTTCTTCTCTATTTATATTCGTCGTTTCTCTGAAGATCCAACGGCTCATCTCTCTCGTAGAAGACGTTACCGTGGTGGTGGCGGCGGCCCACTTAACTCATTTCCGTTCCCTTCTGGTCTCCGTCGCGCCTCGGGTCCACACAAAGGACTTGACCCAACAACCATTCGATCGTTGCCGGTATATTCTTACCGTGGGAATGCCAAGTACCAGATAGATTGCCCCATTTGTCTGAGCGAGTTTGAAGAGAATCAGTGCCTTAAAACGATACCGCATTGCAAACATGTTTTCCACGTCCAATGCATTGACACGTGGCTCTCTTCTCACGTTTCCTGTCCCGTCTGTAGAGGGACCAGGTTGTTCGAGAGCATGAACGGCGGTGGTGGCGGTAGCAGTGAATTGCGTTTGCGTGTAATGCAGGAGAGGATGGGTCAGTCGTCCACGGTGGAGACCGGTGACACGTGTACGGTGGTGGGGACGAGGACAGGGATGAGGAGAGCGAGTAGCTGTTCAAGTGTAGGGCAACGACCCATGTTGCAACGAACATTGAGCTTTTGATGCTTACAAGTTCCGATGTGACTGACAAGCAACAGGTGTTAATAAAATTAGTACATAATTCGTTTTTAAATTGTTTACTTACACTATTGTCGAGGTAAATCCAGGGGTTTCGAGACTGCTATATCTATTACTCCGTATTTATCAGTAATCTGTTGTTAAGTTCCTTTCTTTAGCCACACAATAAACCATACAGTGTAGAAATCTTTAGCATTTAAAGAATCTTGCTTAGTATTAAAAGAAAGCAAAATCTTTGTACTTATCCACTTCTCCTATTCTTAATTTGTTGTTAAGTTCCTTTAATGTCTTTCTTTTTTTTTTCAAATATGAATCTTTACTCTTTTTTTTTTATCCCAGATAAACTGATTGGTTACATAAAAATTGATTAAAAATAGATTAAAAACGTAAAAAAAGTCAGTTAGTTGATTTTTAATGAATGAAACCAAGAATGATGTAATGAATTGGACCTATAATATAATTTCTCGTTAGTTAGATTTTTACTCCCTGAAACTTCGAAGCTAAAACAAAAGAAACCTATCAATTGATATGAATGATATTAATATATATGTACTTCTAAAACATAATTAGACGTTGATTTTGATGTTATTATATGTAGTTTAATACTAAAAATTAAATTTTACACTTTAATTTTAAATTTTAAAAATTAAATTTTATGCTCTAATTTATAGAGTCTAATTCTAAACTTAAACCACAATCTCAATTTTTAACGTTGGGGGTATAAGCTTAGTGCAACACGTCAAAATTTGAGTAAAATCAGACCAGAGTTTGAGTGGTAGTTTGGACTTCGTACACTAATTAATCCTTGACGTTCCCTTCCTCCAATAGGATTTCTAATCGCATGAATCTAAAATTGAAAACTATGACCACATGAAAGAAAATTAAAAGATTGTCGATAAAGAGCATAATTATTTAATGACAATTTTACCCCCCTTTTTTTACCATGCGACTGGAGCTTTCCAGCAGTCATTCCAGTTGAAAATGTCATCAACAACACCACAAGCACTTGTACAACGGAACTAATCTTTATCCAAAAAGCCTGCGGTACTCATCAAATTTGTGTAATCGAATATATTAACCAAACACAAATATTATATACAAATAAATACTTTAGACTAAACCCTCCAAAATAAGTGAAACTCGGTCCAACAATCATTGCATCAATTATAATTAATGATTTTACACTCGAATTAGTAATATGAAATGAATTTTGTGTTTCAACCATAAACTCGATTTATGTACTCATCAAATCACGGCTGGGGAAGGGGCCCAAGAAATGAGAGAATAAGGAAGATAAGATACCTGGAGTGATTCAGAGTAAAAAAAAGTGAAATTTTTCTATGGGATTTCGATTTTTTACTTTTGGTTCTTTTCATTAAATATATAAATACTTTGATTTTAAAGGATCGAGTAAGCACGGATGACCTCGACTACCGGTGCCCGACACATTGGACATTTTCCTTCACCATGGACAAGCTCATTAGCACAATTGGAGCATGTGCACATGTGCCCACATCTGTAACAATGTGATACAGGAATGAGGGAAACAAAAAAAAATATATGAAGGCCTAACTTGAGGGTCAATTTTGAAGATTTACCTGTACAGTAATGAATCAATATTGCCTTCGCAACAAATACAACAAATTCCTTTCCTGACATTGTCCCAGTTAGACACATCCTTCGGCAAGTTGTCGTCAATCATCCCTGTAACAGAACATCGCGATGATTAGCAAACGAGACTATGAAACAAATCCAGCAAGAGAAAATTGCAGTTTTCGTTACAGAAAAAGAAAACTACATTTTGTTACTAAGAAAAATCTGCGGTTCGATTTCTTAAATGATAAACGGGAATAAAACAAGTGGAATCTCTTTAGGATTATGCACTTTCCCGCAGTAACCCGGAACAAAATACATCCAGGTGAGCTGATACAGAAGGAAAAGAAAAACCTTGTGAACCACCAGATCGGTTAAGGGCAGCAGAAACTTCTTGTCTTATTGACCGCTGTAACTCAAGTTGCATATCCATGCAGGTCTCCAGCATCCTCTGCATATCATTCATCCTTTGCTGCAGCCTAGCCATGTCGATCCTCAAATCATTAACGATTTCCCACTCCTGCACCAAATTAGCAGCACCATTAAAATGAAGACTACTGGAACAGATTTAAGCACTTAAATCATCCCCGCTGGCATGGAGAAACTTGCAAATAACAGTTCTATATTAAATACTTTAATAGACAAATGAACAATATTCTTTCAGAAAAATAATGGATTCTGGTCAGAAGTATCTAAAACACCAAGATAACAGATTAATCAACTTTTGAAAAGATAATCTAGAACAGAATAAAATTGCAAATAAGAAGAAATGACATACGATGCCAAAGCGTTGGTGCACATCATGTGGTGCCCAATTATAATGGTGGGAACCCTGGTCCCAGAGTGGTTGCATAGGTGGCATCCTGGGTGAAGGAAGGGCAAGTGGAGTCGTCTCAGCATCCCCATGGCTATCATTCTGATCCCCACTTTGCTGTTCCATATCTTGCTCAAGAGACGCAGGAGTAGGAGATGCTCCATTTAGCTCCCAGTCAACAGAAGAATTGTTTTGCCTTTCCACGTACGATTGTATCAACTGATCAAGACTCTCACGGAAGCCACTACGAAGAAGAGTAGACACACTTCTCCTACATTATTAAAAGTAACATGGGTTAGAAAAATCTAATCACAAAACCCCAACAGTTAATAAAATTCATACCTGCTCAACAGTTCCCTCAGTTCCATACTGTGTACATTATCATCATCAGGAAAATTCAATGCATCTGTTCTTCCGATGGTAACAGCTCCTAGATTGTAAGATCCCTCCAACCAATCCCGTGTAGTTTCGTGCAAGCCTCCATCCTCATGGTGCATGTCAGAGGCTTCTTCATTACCATCCATGAATTCATTATACTCAACGCTAGCTTCCAGCCAGTCAGCTTCCACAGTTTCCTGATCCTCCTCCTCCTCCTGCCATCGTTCAACTTCAGAAGCAGATTCAGGCCCATCAATCCATGCTACTGGATTCCTTTGCAAATTTTCTAAGTCATTCATTAACCCATATGTCCCACTTCCTCCACCATCTTGGGAAGAATGTTCATAAGAAGTTGCACCAGCTTCTTGTAGATTAATATGTTCTCCAGCTTCATTCGGCAAAGTGTCAAGGCAAGACTCATTAGCAAGATTTTCTTGCCAGTCCCCATCCAAGATTTCTCCACTAGCATCTCTGTTCTCATTGGACTCATCACTGGAAGACCACTGCCAGTCTCTAGCAACACTCTCAGAAACCTGTTCTCGCCACTCTTCTACACGAGCAGAGGTTTCCCGCCAATTTACATCTTCAACAACATCATCCTCTAAATCAGTTCTACCATCCAACAACCTTTGGTTATTAGTTTGCTCGTTCTCATGTTCAGGATTTTCATTTATTCCATCTGTGATTTCCGGTGAGCTATTTAGTCGGTTTTGCTCATTTCTATTAGCATTAGAATCAGAATTAGATGATGTATCAGATCGATTACTGCTCACAGGACCAGAACCAGAGTTATCCAGTCTGGAGAAAAAACCTTCCCTGAAACAAAGGCAAAGGTTGCAAAATATTACAATTGAATGGTAAAAAAGGTATCACATAAATATAATGGATAAAAGTTCTCAAAGCAAGTATAGTCAAGCTATTTCAAAAAGGTCCTAAGGTTATCAACCTTCTTATCACATTGCTCAATACATCACCAATAGTATCACTAATATCCAAAACTTCAATGTTACCAAGAAGTTCTTCATTGCAAGAATCTTGATGAATTATTTGAATTAGATGGGAGGGATATTATTTTAAGCTTTAAATACAGCTCCCAATCCAAATTTGAGATCTAAATCCCTAGTTTCAAATTCATTCTTCAATGCAGCTTTGATTTTACAGAAGAATGAGGTGAATAAGCATCGGAGAACACAATTTACTAAACAGTAAAAAAAAATTGATTGCTTGAAGTTCTGCTAAAATAAAGTCTATGAAAGATGTTTACAGAAATCAAAAAGAGTGGAATTGTCTCAGAATACAGCATCAGATGAATTTAGTTGAATAAAAAGCTCTTCTTTTTATAAGAATAAAGTACCTTAGACCAGATACAGTCTGCTTTTGTCTCAATAAGCCTAATTCGCTGGCTGCAATAGAGGTAGATCTGTTACCTTCTCCTATTCTGCCATTTCTCAGGAATCTACCCCTCAGCAATGACTGCATAAAAAACAGGCAAATGGACATAAATGAATGCCAGTAAAAGCAATCCAAAATCAAGAAGGTATGCCACTCAAAAGGTTAAAAATCAGCATTAGGACGCATTAAGTCACATAATTCAAAGCTACCAACGCAAGCTAAGCACAACAGTTGCCATCAAAGTTCAAACAACAATGACATTTATAGAATATCCATAAACATTGTTGGGATTTAAACAATTAATGTAATAGGTAGCCTAATTGCTTTTGAGTTATAAACTATTATCTGCAGAGCATTTAATTTCCAGAACAAGCTGCAAGCTACCAATGGTAAGCACCAATCAAATAGGAAGACTTAAAAAAGGCAAATTGTTGAGACAGATATGCTAGCATTCCCTACTTGACATATGATCTTCATTTTGCTCTTAGTTCAAAATTAGTATAATTTCTAGCATTTAATATCTACACTGGTTAGCACGATACCAGGACTTCCTCTTTTTGTATGAATGTCGTAGTAGCAATAAAGTAATTTCAAGAGTTTTAACAGAGAAGAAAATATCTACATGGGAAAATTTAAGGCAACTAAGAACCTCAGTGCATGTACAGTATACTTTTGTGCTAGAGTACAGTCCCTATAGCTCTCCAAAACATGTAAGAAGCATCTCCATTATGTGAATCTATAACACCGAATCTACCAAATTAGCATCTACCTTAAATATGGCTGGGAGGGATGTGCCTTTATTAGCAAATTTGGAAGAACATGGACAGCATGTGAACAAGTAAAGACAATAGTCTCCTAAAAATGGCTAGAATTTATATGAATCTACCTGAATGCGGTTGCGATGTGCAAAATTTGATACAGCCCGATGCTCCAACAACCCCTGGAGCTCAGTTTGCCTTTCTCTCTCAGCCTTTTTAAGCATATCAAGCAGGGCCTGTCGGCCACATAATTTACGAATTCCCCTACGCACATGCCCAATCCGGCTTTCATTCTGGTTAACCACCAATCCATCAAGAACTCGTCCAATTTGACCACCAACATCAGTGGCTTGCTCTTCTCTACTATCGACACAAGCACCTCTCTGCTGACTGTTCATTTGCACTGACTCCCTTATAATTCTGACCCTCTCTTGCTCAGTTTCTCCAAGCCACTGCCACTGTGCTCTTGAACTGTTGTTTCTACAGGAAACATTAGATGTATGATCCCTGCTACCACTGTTCATCCACTCCCGAAAAATTTCCCTCACTCTTTCCCTTTCAACTTCCCCCAAATCAGACGAATGTTCACAATTAAGATTATTTGAATTCCCATTCTGCAACCCAAATTGATCTGGCAACCATTGTCCAAACTCATTCTCACTCACACTCGCATCATCCGAAACACCACTATGTTCACTATTTCGGCTATCAGAAAGATCAGTCACTGAGAGGTCATCACTCCTTGGTTGGAGCATTGTTTCACTAGCCCTCTCTTGAGCATGACTCACCACATGCTCATCTTCAAGCTCCCGCCACATCTGCAGGAGTGAGGATGCCCGGGTGCTACCATTTCCCCAACTTCTTGATGTTTGAGACTGAGACTCCCTTAGGAAGGAATTTCCAAGCACAGAAATATTGTGTAGACCAGCAATAGCCATATTACTCCTAAACCTATATTATCAAACCCTTTCAACCCATCTGCTTCAAATGCCTGAAAAAATACGTTTGTGTAGGATAAAATGCTATGTAGCAGACAATCCCCTTTCAAAATTTCAGTAAAAACCTAGAACTAGTTAGTTTTTGTCTCTGCATCATTTATCAGCGTTTGCACTGCTATCACGTTCATACAATCTTCAAAAACTCTGCAGCAGCAACAAAAAATCTCAGCTTTTGCCAACTTATTTTCAAAAATAAATTGCAACACTCCTGAATCTAGATATCCAATTTTCTCAATGTCATGTTTCAACAAAATGAGGAAGAAAATATAATTAAACAAAGGATCCGCTTAACCACTACCTATAGAAACCTGGATTATTTATTTATCATTTTGGTTAAAAACAAACAAACAAACACAAATTACTTTTACTAAGTTGAACAAAAATTAAAGTACATGAGTCATAACCTTAACAAGTGCCATGAATGACAGGTTAATATTCCCTCAAATAAATCTGGATATTATTTACAAAAACCTCCGGCAAATACGCCCAAAAGCAGTAAGACGAGTTAATTTATTCGGTCAATCCCTTGTTTTCAGCTAATAAAATGTAGAAAGACAACGAAAATTTTCCGAATCTCAATTTTTACAGTCTCTCGCAAAACCGTTTACAGTTTCTGAGAAATTCAAATTTAACTTTCTCTTCTTTTCATCACAATTCTGAACAGCCAAACAAGAGAAACTAATAAACATTAACAAAATACACATTCAAATGAAAACGAAGATCGAAACAACCACAAACCGCCAAAAAACGGCACCGTTTAAAGAGCGAAGAAACAAAAAAAACCAGAGGGAAAGTCGTACCGGAGAAGCTTTGAGCTCTTTGATTTTCTGAAGTAAAGGAAACGAAACCAAAAGGAGAGAGAAAGGAAGAATGTGAAGAGAAAGAACGGAGAGAGAAATACAACAGGAGAGGAGAAGATGCGAATTTATTATGAATAATAAATTAAATTTAAAATTGGACTGGCCACGTCATCTTTATTGCTTTTTAGTTTTTTGTTGTTTTTTAAACTTTTTCACGGCCGATATAGAATCCGAATGGCGATAAAGAAAAAGCCCGCCGTAACACTAACGTCTTACAATTAATGGTAAAAAACGAATAGGAGATCGACACGTGGAGTAATTAAGAAAAGGCTCCCAAATCTTGGATTTAACGGGAAGAGTTAAAGAGAAAACGACGCGGGGTTTGCTTCGTGATTTCTGGAACACTGAATTTTGTTTGGGATTATGAAATTTCAAAATAAAGGTAGCGAAAGGGTAATGATGGAATTTCAACTAGCGAGGAGAATGGGGGATGACCGGAAAATTGTGGCGTTAACGGCAATTCAAAATAGAGTACCATTTGTTACTCTTTCAAAAGAAAAGTACTTTTTTTTCTATGAAAAAATAAAAATAAAATAAAGGCGTACTCAGTAGTCCGTTAATATCAGAAAAGTACATGTTTGATTTTAAGAAATTCCTTATTTTGGAAATTTAGTAAACGTGTAATTATCTCATAATTTCGTACAGGGTCAAGTTAATATCATGTTAAGTACTAAATTATCTACTATACATTTTGACTTTAAAAATGTATAAGGTGACATTTCTATTTTCTATTATCATTTCATCCGTTAATGTGATATTTAATACTGATAATTATATAAATCTAATAAGAATAATTATTTGATACACTGACGGTAAAAAAATTTAAAATTTTCACAAGCATTTTAGATTTAGGGTTTAGAAATATATTTCAAGGCATATGGTTTAGGGGTTTAGGTTTAGTAGTTTAAAATTTAAGGATTGTGAATATAATTTAGTGTTTATGGTTAGAATTTAAGTTTTATATTTAAAATCTAAATCTTCAATATATTACCATAAAACCTAAACCCTAACCTTTAAACCCTTAATTCTAACACTAACCCCTAAATTCTAACCATTACCTTAAAGTCTAAACCACTACACTTAAACTCTAACCGCTAAAACTAAGACGTTTGAGGAAACTAAATGTTTCCACCGACAATGTATTGGATATAAATCCAATAGTGGACCTTTAAAATTAGTTCTATAGAGCTTATTTATGACAATAATTATCGCATTTTATATGAAAAAGGAAAGGAATTATGAATGTAAAAATTATTTCAACATAATAAACTTAAATATATTAAATATCGAGATAATAAACATGAACTCATTGAATTTGATATCAAGTCGAACAAAATCATTTTTAAAATATATAGTAAACAGACCATTGACTTTATAAATGAAGGTTGGTCTAAGCGGTAAGTAGCTTGATATCATTTAAGCAAGTCTCAAGTTTGAGTTATTGTGTAAACGGAAAACCTATGCTAAAAACTTATTCACTAAAATAAGGTATATAATACGAATTAATTCGGATTAGTCAGGATAAAACTCTAGTAACCAGAAAAAAAACCATTGGAAAGTGGAAACAATACTAAAAAAAATGTTGGCATCAAGCATTAGGTTGGGTAATATAGGGAGATAAGGTGTTACCATTTAGCTATAAATTCTAGAAGCAAGTTGGCAAAATTTGGTAAGTTAAATAATATGAAGAACTTAAAAAATGGTAAATAAGGTTGGAAAGCTAATTCAAAACTGTGAAGCTGGCTTACCAAAAAGCAAAGTAATTATTACTAATTTTCCTATGACTATAACTCTCCAACTATGCTTATTAACTAAAGCCATCCTTTTTTATCATTATGATTGGGTGTGTCTAATTAAAAGTTGGTTGCATGTTAATTAGTGTAAAGTCATGTTTAGCTTAAAATAGATTTCTTTTATGATTTTTACCAATCAGTGTGTTGTTAATTTTTTGACATATTATTTTCACATTTAGTTGTGGAAATTATTTTAAACCGATAATTTTACATTCTCAATAATGTTAAATTCTAAAATATACGGCTAACCTTTGGGGTAAAAATAACATTACGGCGAAACAAAATATTAACAATTATTGAAAAAATAATTAAATAAAATACAAAAAATATTTTAATGTATTGTGTCGTGGTAAAAAAATAGTCTTATAAGAGATTTCATCTTGATCTAAAAACAAACAATGAAATTTTCTTCTATATATTTTGCATTACCAACAACCTCAAGGCTCAACACCACCTCTTCATTAGACAATGTAAGATTTTCATGATAATCTTCATTTTATAAAACTTTTATCACTATTTGTTTAGTTTTGATGATTTTATAACATTCTTTATATATTGCGTATATATGTTTTAAAACTACTACTTTATAATATTTTAACCTAAAACATTACTAAAATAATAGATAAAATTATCATTTTTTATATTTAATATAAAATATTATATTAACTAGCTTTAAAAGTTATATAAAGTAGTTTTAATAAAATGAAAATGACATGTAGTAGTAAAAGTAAAAAATGATGTATTCAAATATGAGATAAGATTTGTACGTGAAGGAAATTTAGGTCATGTTTGGTAAACAAATTTTTAGCTAAAATTAGAGGTTTAAAATATTTTTAGAGGTTTTACCAGTTAAATTCGCTAATTTGGATGTTCGGTAAATAGAATATTGTAATAGCGGATTGAGGTGAAATCTCTAGTTTTAAAAAAGCTCATTTTAGGAGTTTTTGAGATAGAGATTTAGATAAAAGACTTATAAAGACTATTTTATCCTTGATAATTATAAAAATTTCTCTAAATAACATAAATTTGATTTACTAATAAAATTTTTTAAAAAATAATTTCATAAATAAAAAATTTAATGTATAAATTAATAAATACATATAAATTTAATAATTAGTAAAATTATATTCAAAATATAATTTCAAAGATAATAAATTAATCTATACATCTAAAATTAATAATTATTAAAATTTTATTAAAAAATAATTTCACAAATAAAAAATTAATATGTGCATCCTCATATATGCTCGGAAATGATATTAAAAAAATAAGAATTCATAATCTAATTAATATTAATAGGTACAAAATGTTAATAACTAATAAATTATTCAAAAAAGTATAAAATATAATCATGTTCTTACATGTCATTTTGTTTGTTCAAATAATCAAGCCGTTATCAGCTATCGGTTAATTTTATTAAATATTTTTATACAATCAGCTAATGTAATACGCTAGTTAAATCAGCTATCCGCTCACATTAGCTTTTTCAAAAAAATACAATCAGCCTTAATATATTAATTGTGCGGAGATAATATATATATATATATATCATAAACACGAGAGATAAAAATTTAACCGTGGTATGATAATTTATTTATTCATATTATTCCTTTTTAGATTGTGGGTTTTAAATCTATTAAGGGTAAATTTTTTATTTTTTTCCTCTAAGTAAAAATTGTTAAAAAAATAATTTGACGTTGTAATATCCTATACCAAAACTATAATAAGAAAAACGTATTGCCGACATGATGTATGTTCTAATCAACCAATATAATTGCGAAGATGAAGCTCATCTTGAACTATCCTATTTATTGGCCTTTATCTATTGGTTTGCAAATTATTTTCATTGCTGTAAATTAATGCATCAATTCTTCAACGCAACGTTTGACTTTGAGAAAGGAAATCATCAGCACCTTGAAAGTTGAAACTCGTACTCATGGAGGAGCGAAGAAATTTATGTTAGAAGACGTACTTATAAAATTTTTAAATTTTAAGAAGACGAAAATAAATTTTTAATAGATTTTTTAAAAAATTAAATCATATATAAAATTTAAAATTTTAAAGGATCGACCACCTCCTTTAATTCATCTCAGTCCATTCCTGCATACACCTTAAGAAAATTGGTTGACTTAATCATTTCAATGGGGGAATTAATAAGATTAATGTTAGTTCAGAACTCGAGTAATTGCAAACTTAAAAATGATTAAGTTGTCGATCACTATTTGTGTGGACTGATAAAATCCAATTAATTAACTCACATCCAATCTCATTTCAATAAAAGAGTGTAGTATTTCTTAATTAATTAAAATAATTAATAAGGTCGCTCCATGTTCATGCACGCTGTAGAAATATCACATGGGGACTTAGACTATATAGCTTTTATGATAAAAGTCGAATTAGGCTAGATGAAAGTTCCAAGTCAGGATCTTAATGTTTTTAAAAAAGAAAAAGGAGGGGGAGAAGCTGTTTATAAGGGATTGGACAGTGGATTTTTTATGTTAACGAAAATTTATTTCAATAAATCAAAGGCTAATAAATAATTTATTCACCATTCACATATTGAGCCACGAAAACTAACATTTGAAAAATAAAAATGTTGCCTTTTCTTTTGCATTGGATTGAAATTTCTTGAAATGTATATATTTTATCATCATTATTTCTGCGAGGGGCATTGGCCCCCGAAAGTAATGCACTTTTTTAGGTAAACCCAACACCTTTGACTTGTCCCTTTCTTAATGGCACATTATGTACTTACAAAATGTAGGAATGGTCCTCCAATGGCCGAAAAGTTCTTATGTTCTTTGCCCATGTCCCAACTACATCAACATGATTCTAATCTTCACCCCCCAACAGTCACGTGGAAACCTCGTTCTCTACATATGCAAAAATATCTATAAATATAATATATCTATACATATTATTGACGACTTTATACCCTTAGTCCTTCCCACGTTTTCCTTTTTAATTATTGGCAATGTGACAATATATTGCATTATGAACATTGATTTCAAAATCTTAACTCTCGAGTTCGATTCGTGAAAATTAAACGAAGAAGATAATAGAAGAGGTAATTGTAAAGAAAAGTTTAACATATATGTTTGGTGGGGTGGTTGAAAATGTTAGCCTTCATCTTGCAGGTTTAAATTGTTAGTGATTCCAAAGAAATAGGTTCAAAACCATGCCAACGATTCATTAATGTCAAGTTAAATGTCGTTTTAGTTGTATGTACTGTTATGTTGACATTACACCAATTTTTGTTAGTTTTCACTCTTATAAAGTTGTTATCAACGGGGTTGGTCTAAATAGTAAGTAACTTGGTATCGCTTAAATAGATCTCGAGTTTTAGGTTTTGTGTATACAAAAAATCTTTTCTTGGAGACTCACCTACTAAAATTAAGTGTACAACGCATGTTAATTCAGATTAATCAGGTCAAAGCCTTAGAAAACTAGAACGACAAAAACAAAGCAGTTACTGGTTGAAACTTTTGATTCTGAAGCACCTAAAAGTGGTTGCAAAGTTAGAATTAGTTTGACTACTAACACTTCATTAGGAGCAAGCTATGAGGCATAGATCAACTTTGAGGATTCAATAGGATGAGACGTTAGGTTTTCTGCACAAGGGTTTTAAATTCTAGAGCTATGAATGAAGTGAATTAGGTTGGGAGATTGTTCTTGTAATGGGTCTTTATCGATCCGAAATAATTGATCAATGAATCAAATACCGATTGTTATACTAAAAATGAAATTAAAGTTTTTTTCATTTTAAAAATAAAATGCAATGATATTTTTGGTAAACGCTGAATATTCTTAAAAATATCTTTTTAAGCTTATCAAAAACAAGATATGATGCCATTATTGATTATCCAAATCAAACAGAATTGAAAAATGATATACATTATATAGCTGTAAAGTGGATAGTGTTAAACTGCAAAGTAGTAACCAAAAAAATGGGCAATGCTAAACATTCTTAATAATGTACAACTGGTTTTTCCATCAAAAGATGCCATGCAGAAACGGTCAATTTTTTAGGAGAATGGGAAGGGGGTCTAGTTACAAAGGCACTCAAGTTTGGTTACCAGAATTGACAGCTTTAAGGGCACATGCCCTTACTTAATATCACGTCTATCAAGTTTTATAATGGTAGGACACCGTTTGCCTATACATAATCAGGAAAAATAACTAAACCCCCCATTCTTTTTTGAGGGGCCAATGCCTTACAAAAAAATGAACAATAGTCCATAGTCCAAACCCTTTTTCCTTAGGGCAACGCTTTTG
The DNA here is from genome assembly GCA_958450335.1 of Hibiscus tridactylites. NCBI lineage: Eukaryota > Viridiplantae > Streptophyta > Magnoliopsida > Malvales > Malvaceae > Hibiscus > Hibiscus tridactylites. The sequence goes on along the minus strand of OY288282.1, from coordinate 85,148,004 downwards.
TCAGAAAAGGAAACATATCTTGTCTTCCACTGCTGTTTTTTCATTGTTTTTCAGTAAAACGTAGCTGAACAGTAAATCCACGTCTTAAAGATATTATTGCAGATGAAAAAATATGGGTTATTAGGACTGTTTAAACTTTTACCTACTCAATGTAGATGAGGTTTTCATTTAGTGAGATTAGGTGGAACAACACATCCAACTAAATGAAGCTTTCAATTGTATAAACCAGTGGGGGGTCTGTAGCCTGTAGGTGTGAGATTTTAAAGAGCGTGTAATTTGGTTTGGGCTAAAATTTTTGCAGGTAAACTTTCCTCACTTGGCGTCAAAGTTAATCTTGAAACTAATGGCTTGAAATGATGTTTACTTACTAATAGCAAAGGTCAGGTTGTTTTCATTTAAATGAATGGTTTCTGATGTGAGCATTTTTTTCTACATTACCTACTTTCTTACGACAGCAGTGGCAGGTAAAAAAACAACAATTTCTACACCATATAATCAAAGAAGAAAGCAAAGAGAATAAGCATGGAACGGAAAAGATAAAATGGAAAATTTAGGACACCAGTTCTGTTTCACATGGTACCTTGTCGAAATGTTTGTACCGGGTTAAATGTGCCGTCACTGAGTAACAAACAATCCTTAGAGTACGATGATCGGACTTCCGAATACCAACCTTAAGCCGAATCCTTGTCTTAAAATGAACATCAACTTGAATCTCCCTTGACATTTTTTTCAATCATGAGATCTTTAGATGTTGACGGTGACATGGCCAAATTTAGAGCCACCAGTTTTGATTTGACTCGGCTGAGATTCCTATGAGGTTGGACGAAAGGATCGATTGTGTCGAACACGATGGTTTGATCTTCGTATGTCACTGGGACTCGATGTGGTCATAGTAAACAGAGAGTCCTCTGTTAGGGTTGTGTGCCCTAAGAACGAAATCGAATGTGGCATTGAGATGGTTGTTGGTTAGGTTGAAGTTCTGGACTGAACCATTTTTAAGTGTGTAAACCAACTTTTTGGGGTTAATGACTAGCCAAGTGATCAACACGACTAGACCAACAAGAACAATAAGGGCTATCAAGCAAGTGGCTACAATTCCTCTCTTATTGTCTGGGCTGAGCTCTCATCTGGCATGGGCTCTCTACTACAATGCATTGCCTCCACTTATATCAGTTGGGCTGTTGGTGGACATATACACATGTAAAGGATGTCAGCTCCATATAAATATATATTTTTTTACTAAATAAAGAGATATTACATTCTCAAGACGAGATTTAAACCCAGCTACATATAAATTTTAACTATATATGTATGTGACATACGCATATTCGTCTTTTTTCAAGTCACTTAATGAGAATATACTTCAAATCTTAACACAGAAATTGATCTTTTACCTTCTGAGCTGGTTTACTTTCTTCCCCATATGAAGTGATTTTTTCAGGAAATTACGTCTCTTACTTTACACCATGATTCTTGCTTCACCTCTAAGTAGTTCCTAAGCCATCTTCGCTGCAACTTTATTATGGAATATGGATAGAAGAGGAGGATAAATTCATTTGGTTCATGAAGCATGAAAACTTGATCAACACTTCATACTATAAATGCCACATTTAAATCAAACAAATTAGGTAAAGAAACCTCTTTAAAAGGAAAAAATGATCGTAGATGTCGAGATTCAAACTCAATTTTTTTAAAATTATTTGTCAGATTATACGCATGAATTAACCAAACTAAAAGTTTAAGAAATAAGAAACCATATTTTAGTTTAATTTGTAATATAAAGTTGTAGTCATGTATCATGAATCATGATATTCTCCGGGGTGTGCACTTTCGGATATCAGATCGGGTCAGATCTAAAATTAAGAATATTAGAAATTTCATATAGGTAAAATAACGATCCGTATTTAATCCGGAAAAAATCGGATGTCTACATTTTCGGATATTGGATATTTGGATCGGATACTCGTATATCCGATTATTGGAATATAAAATTTGGTTTAAGTAATTTTTCGAATTTGACGGTCATATCTATAAAAGTTTTAGATTTTCGAATATAACAAACAACTAACTGTCAAATATAACAAGATTTACATCTATAAAAAATTTAAATTTTGGAATTTTCGAATATAACAAGCATCAAATTACTAAAAATAATAAGATTCATATCCATAAAATTTTAAATTTCGGATAATCCGAAACTTGAAATATTGTGATCCTTATCCGATCTAAAAAATAACAAAATAGATCAGATATTCAAAATTTCGGATCGAAGCAACGGATAATCTGACCTGTATTTTTACACACCCCTAATATTCCCATTGACTCCAACGTTCTTGTTCATTCCTTTCTCTAGTGATGTACACATTAATTGGATGGAACTTCTATTTGGCATTGTCCCTTTCCTCCTCCTTTTCCATTAACAATGAAAAACAATACATATACGATTTAGTTAAAGAAGTAATGGGGGAAAAGCAAAATCCAAATCCAAGCAAAGTGTTTTGAGGTAAGCAGCTAAAACCACGCGCCTGACACGTCCACCCAGTCCTTATAATTTATAAGCAAGATGAATTTGATCCAACAACGCGTGCACCGCGCGGGAGGGTTCCAATTTCCAAAGTAGAGGCATATATAGTACTATTTTATTGGCAGGGCAAGGAAAAGTTGCAAAGGAATAAGGCATAAATGGAGTAAAGTTGTGGTCACCAAATGTGGGGCAATAGAGTTGGTCGCCGCATATCCCTTGGAAGATGCTGTCATTTCCTTTCTGGTAAAAACCACTGGGAGAAGAAAGCCACATTTCAGCTTAAAATTCGAATTTTAACATCCAATTTGTTGATTTACATCTTGAATAAAGCTGTCCTCACATACACCTATATATATCATCCTAAGCTAAGCTAGAAACCGTTCAAGGATATGCCGATGAGCTGTTTCGAGATCGACGGTGGTTTCGCCTAGTCATGGCGCCACCCCCACCCAAAGAACTTGGCAAGGTGATCGAAAGGGCTCGGTGGGAGGTGGCAGAGTATAAATATATAAGGTGGGAAGTTTGATATGATGGGGGAAATGGAGGGGTTTGGTTGAATTCAACCACTTTTCAGTTTTCCCCCACAGGGCAACTATAATCCTTTGGCATGCACTTTTTCAGTTGAAGAAGATGGTCTCTTATCTCTTCACAGGGCAACTTCAATCCTTTGGCAGTTTCATTTCACTGTTCTTATTTTCTCAGTGCATGTTGTATGAAATAAGCAATGGTTTGGTTTCTTTGCATTTGTGATTTTGGTTCTGTATTGTGCTCCTCGGAATACAAGAAGCGAAAAAACCATGAAAAATAGTATATTTGATCTGATATTTCAGAGTCCAGATTGTTAGTGAATCTGTAGCCTTAATGTTCCAAAATAATTGTATGGCGCAGCTCATTTTGTTTAGTTTATTGTTACTTATAACTAGTAGCTCCATCGTGGTATCGGAATATGACTAAGAACTCGAAAACCATGCAACCCACGAAACAAGAAAAAAGAAGATCGGAAACACTGTACATGCGTTTTATCTGTCAATTGTTTTTAATGCGCTACTTTTGAAACATCGATCATGATTTCCCAGATACGACCGCACATGCAGTTTTGAGTTTTCTATAGCAATTGGAAGAAAAATAAGAGTATTGAAGTCGCACAGTGGTAGAACCATAATATTTTTTTAGGGGGAAACAAATCTTAAAATTTTAGGGTTAGCATAAATTAGAAGAAAAAATTAACTCATAAAGAAATTTGAAAAATGAAGCCAAATATTTAAACTCTGAAAATTTTAAGGTGAGTACATGTTCACCCAACTTTAATCGTGGATACGCGGCTAAAGTAACATATTAGCTTGTTTTAACTAGTGGCATATCTAGAATTTTCATATAGTAGAGCGTAGAGTATGAAGTACGGAAATTCTCATACCACTATAAATCAAGTAGATCAATTTTAATATTTCCTATGGAAATTTTATATTAGCTCCTTTAAAATCCCATTTAATTCCTTAAAAATTTCATACCCTAACAAATCAAGTGAGATCAATTGACCCCACAATTTGAATATGGATTCGCCCCTGAATTTTATCCAAAGATGGTGATTCTATTTGCTAAATATAATTTATTTACTTTTTAGTGCCCATATCTAAGCTCTAATATTGAGAAATAAAGTTTAAGGTTTAGACCTATAGTTAAAGTTTAGGACCTATGATTTAAGAGTTAAAATTAGAGTTTTAGTATTAGGTATAAATAGGGGAAAAAGGAGTAGAGAATTTTTGTTTGCGACTGCTGCTATGAATCCAACGATAATGGCATACATAATTACATATGTATATATAAATATAGGCTGAAACCTGTAGAAAACTCAGAGCCCATTGGCCAGAGCCCAGATCTATACCTAGTGCTAATAGTCAACAACCATTAACCCACTCTTGATTGCTATTCCTCAAGAATGAGCCTAATGAGGAGCGAGCTCCTGGAGAGTGATTTTGAAGAACAGGAAAACAAAAAAAAATCCAGATTTCAGAGCTAACAAACTTGTGAATTTAAACAGAATAGTGCAAAAAAATGAAGCATAAACAACTCAATCAAACAGATGATTGTATTTCAATTTAAGCTCTGACAATACAAAAGACACCTAAACGAAAAGCCTTGAAGGCTACTAATTTTACAAGGAAACCATATTTCCCCAAACCTAAGAACTAGTAAACTTTGTAACAGCCTTGGTCCCTTCAGAAACAGCGTGCTTAGCCAACTCCCCAGGCAACACCAACCTCACAGCCGTTTGAATCTCCCGAGACGTAATCGTCGGCTTCTTGTTGTAACGAGCGAGCCTCGAGGATTCCTGAGCAAGCTTCTCGAAAATGTCGTTGATGAAACTGTTCATAATCCCCATGGCCTTGCTCGAGATCCCGATATCAGGGTGAACTTGCTTCAGAACCTTGAAGATGTAGATCTTGTAGGTTTCGATGCTCTTCTTACTTCGCTTCTTCTTCTTGTCGCCGGCTTCCTTGGGGAGTTTCTTCTCGGCTCTTGGCTTTTTCTCGGCTGGTGCCTTCTCCGCCTTTTTCTCTTCTGCTGGCTTCTTCTCGGCGGGCTTCTTCTCTGCTTTTGGTGCCATTTGGGAATTTGATTTTGAAGAAATGAGATTTCAAGCAATGAAGATATTCGAATACTCTGTTGATGAAGAAGGGGTCTTTGAATTTATTATATATAGGGGAGAAGGCGAGTTCTGATTGGTAGATGTTGATTTGCAAGGATTGATGACGTGTGACGTAGAAACTTAAAATGATGGAATTGGACGGAGAGGATTGGATTTCTCGACTTTCAAGTTTTAGAATTTGAGCGGGGTTTTGTTCCGTCCCAAATTTTCAACCTTTTTGCTGAATTTTTGTGTTTCGCGGGTGTTGAAATTTGAAAATGTGAAAAAACCGTTCGTATTTCTCCAACTTACGATTGAAATTCAAGCCTTCCTTTTATGCACGTTATTTTATTTTCTGGGTATACATACTTGAAAAGTAGTTATTTTATTTTCTGGGTATACATACTTTTATATCACGAGACAAAATTAATTTTGGGGACACCAAAGTGACCATGCTGAAAAGACAAGATTTTCATTTTGTACATAAGAGTATAAATACATTGATAAGACATTGTATATATAGAGAGAGAAATATATGTATTTAATTTTTAGAGTCCATATTTTTTGGGAAAACTTAAGAGTTTACATGGTTAATAAGTCATTGATAAACTTCGAAAATGAAACGTAAAAAAATATGATAAATATTAGGCTTAATGCATAAAATAGCCCCTAAAGTTTACCACTTTTTTCAACTTGGTACTTAACGTTTCATTTGGGACGTTAAGTCCCCTAACGTTTTCACCGTTACCCATTTTGCCCCAAATCGTTACTTTTGCCGTTACAAAAGAGTTTTCAACCGTTAAAAGAATTTTCAACCAATGAGATTGCACCACATCAGCTCCTCTTTGATAGAGTAACCTGACTGATTTTATTAAAAGGGTAAATGTCATGTCAAGTCTCCCATGTTTATTTTTTTATTCAATTTAGTCATTGAAAAGTCTATTTTTACCTAAAATTGACCCCTATTTGTTTCTAATTTTTTAATCTAGTCCAATATTTGTTATTAATAATTATATTATTTTATTTAAATGTTATTATTTAATAAAAAATAAATTAAATATTTTAATATTATATTAGTAACTTTTGATAAATTAATCCTTACTAATTTAATATTATACCAAAGGAACAAAATGGGTTGTCAGTTTGCCAACCTGACAGATCACAAATACGGAGCAAACCAGATATGGGGTAGTGGAGCAGCTGTGACGCCGCGCATGGCGGTGGATACTTGGGTAAAAGAGAAGAATTACTATGATTACGCCACCAATTCTTGTGCACCAGATCACAAGTGTAGGGTTTACACACAAGTGGTTTGGAAGAACTCTTTCGACCTGGGCTGCGCACGCTACATGCAAAGACCAAACTTCTTTAACCATTTGTTTCTATAATCCTCCTGAAAATTATGAAGGAGAGAAGCCATACTAGAAATTGCTGGATCTGATCTGAGTGTGAAAATGGTGCCATGGTGGCCGGAGAGGTTAACGGAAGTGATAACGGTGGAGATAGGAAGGGGAAAGAGTGGAGGTCGTGGAGTTTAGAAAAATGCAGAGAAAATGAATCTATTTTTGATATATTAAAAATGGATTACATCATTATATAGGCTCATGCCTAACAAACTAAAAGACAATATAAATCTCCTAACAACTTCAACAATATTTAGTTACGGGCCTACACAATAAGAGCCCAATTGACACAAATTCAATTATTTCTAACATTCATCCTACTTTCTTTTCTTCTTTCTGAATTTTCTTGAAGTTGAGCAACTCTGATTTTTTTTTTGGATCATGTCGTTGATGACTTTGGCAGCATCCTGCAACAAGCTTCTTGGTGAGGATGGACCGTGGGAAATTGGTCTCAACTTTCTTCCATCAAGTTCATAAAGTTTCTCATCAACACATGTGAATCAATGAGTTGATTCTTTGAACAAGTGAACAATCACAATGGCCTGGTATAGCTTGTACACGAAATGAAAAAATGCTTTCTGTCTTCAAACATTATACTTTCATCCGGAATTTCTTCAGAAACAAAATATGTATTTCATATTTGGTGGTTTAATGAGAATCGAAGGTGTTCTTCATCCTTTCGCTCTTTTTTTTACTCACCTTTCTGTCCTAACACTATTTTTTTTTCATTTTGAAAGTCCTTCAGAAGTCTAATCTTCCTCCAACAGAATATCATTTTCACACACCAACAGAAGATGCATAAAGCCAATCACCAACATTCAATAGCAGTGATGCAAAGCCAACACAAAAAAAAAATTGAACCAGAGTTGAGTATTCACCAACTTGCATTACCCAACCAACAACAAGATTAGTAGCAATTAGCTCTCAATGCATAGTGACAAACACTTCAACTTTCACAAAGTTATCCATCCACAATTACTCCAATCAAGATTGTCAAATAGGCACAACAGGTTCATCGCATTCCTTAGTGTACCCAGTAAAATCAACAATAGCTGGGATCCAAATTCATTGACTCATAATCCAAAACACCATAAAACTAAACATCATCAATCTATTAACAATATACTTGAATCTTCCAATGCAAAACGAAAAACCCATTACCAGCAATTGAAGCTATCAATAGCATTATTTCAGCAAACCAACAACCACCAGTAGCATTTTTTTCATCAAAACAGCAACGAATCCTCATTCCAACAACTAGTAGAAAAATTCCGAAGACTAGAAAAAAATACTATTCTGGGCAGATCAGAAAAGCAACAAATCTGGAAGAATCAATTAGATTTCTTGAACCTGATCTAAACCAGACTTGAGATCTGAAGGCTTGGCCATGTGGTAGATGAATGAGTGCCCCCGTCGATGCAAAAACAAGAGTGCATGAACTGAACAACAACAGCGTACGGAGCAGTAGAATAGGAAGAACTGGATTTGAAAGAACCAGAACGCAATGAATGAAGATTGAAGATTGAGATCCAAACCGCAATGAATGAATGACTGAACTGAAGCAATGTCAGATCCAAACTGCAACAACAGTGAAAAAACAAACGGCGGCAGGATCTTCAATGGCAGCAGAAGAATGAAGATTGAGATGTAGGATCAAATCGGAGATGAAAGCGGCGAATATTTGACAGCAATCGAAAAACAAAGCGGCAAAGCACAAGCCGTGAACAATCGTGTGATGAATCAAATCTCAAACAGCAGCAGCGGAATAAAGACGACGCCAAGATCTTCAATGGCGAATGATACCATGTGAAAATGGTGCCATGGTGGCCGGAGAGGTTAACGGAAGTGATAACGGTGGAGATAAGAAGGGGAAAGAGTGGAGGTCGTGGAGTTTAGAAAAATGCAGAGAAAATGAATCTATTTCTGATATATTGAAAATGGATTACATCATTATATAGGCTCATGCCTAACAAACTAAAAGACAATATAAACCTCCTAACAACTTCAACAATATTTAGTTACGGGCCTACACAATAAGAGCCCAATTGACACTGTAAACACTGAACATTCTCACGATCTATAAAAATTTATGTTCAAATATAAAAAGAATTCTCATTGACATTATATGCCTGTATCGGAAGGTGACACGTGTCACCACCATTTAGAGGAGAAAAATTTAATTTGCACAAACATGTCAATTGTGAGAATTGAACTCGCGTATGGCTGATTTAGAAGCAGTGGCTTAGCCACAAAATAAAGCATGTATTTGTGCTAAAAATAACCCTTTTAAATACATGTTCTATTGTGTACATAATAAATGACCACCCAAAAATACCCTCTCAGCGGTGAATTCATCGGTGTACATACCATCATCTGTGATTCTTTCATTTGAGAAGATTCATGAGATTGTCTTGGATATCTTTGATCTCTCTGAAGCAGGAGGGGACCTCCATCACTAGTTTTCTGACCCCCAGAAAAATCTTTTGCACATGCAGATAATGAATTGCCAGCCTTTTCTTAAAAATGTGTCGTGTTGAGGATATGACTAATGGGCACAACCGTTTGGAGAAGACGGCACCTTCATTACATGAGATTTTTGGGTCTTCAGTATTTAAGGTGCAACAAATGACACCATTAGTCAGCTCATAGAACTGACTATTTGATGTTAACACAGAAGAAAGCATTAGTACCTCTGAATCAAAGGGCATAGGCTTATCTACCACGCAAGATCCTGCAACCCCATTCAATTCTCTAAGATGTGAACAAGATACATTTGCAAGATTATCTTGTGTTTATGACGTCATAAGCTCATAGCTGTAGTTTCATCCAGCATTTGATCTTGATCACGGTTATTAGGTGAACTTGTCAAAAACGAGCTCAGACCATCAAAGTAAGACTTATCAATCACATCTTGGTGCAGTGGTTATTCTTGAACTAATTAGTTATGGTTGATGGCATGTACACCAGTGAATTTACCGCTGAGAAGGTATTTTTGGGTGGTCATTCTTCTTTACACAATAGAACATATATTTAAAATGGTTATTTTTAGCACAAAAACATGCTTGGTGCAGTGGCTAAGCAACTGCTTCTAAATCACCCATATGCAGGTTTGATTCTCACCATTGGCATGTTTGTGCAAATTGAATTTTTCTCCTCTAAATGGTAGTGACACGGGTCACCTCCTGATTTGAGGAGAAAAATAAAATAATTTAATTAATATAAATAATTAAATTCCTCTAAACACCTAATTAAATAATTAATTTATTTTATTAAATTAAAATTAAGACTAAATTGATAGAGATTATAAGTAACGAGGACTAAATGTGTAATTATAGCTTTATTTTTTTAACTGCCACATCACCTTTCTGTTAACCTTTAACGGATGGTGGTCACATTTATTCCATTTAAATAGTTTGGTAGTTTAATTGTGACGAAAAAAATAATATGGTCAGATCACAACTTTTATAATAGTAAAGTGGTCATTTATGTAGTTTACCCTATTATTAACCTAGCAATCTCGTAAGTCCTAAACTAATTATCGTTTTCATTACTTTTTTATTGAAAAAATTAATTGAATGTTTTTGTATATTTTTTGTCAACAATTTTAAAAAGTATGACTATTAATTTTTAATAAATTGTTTTCTTTTTACAAATCTTAAATTTAATTCTACTCATCATCGATAGAAAAAAAAATAGGAGACTTAGGGGAAGTAATGAAGTGTTTTTAGCGGGTCTTGAACACATAACCTAAAAAAAAATATGAATGAATAAAGATAAATAACTTAACAAACCAAATGTACGTACTCCAATAAACTATTAAATAAGGTAATGCTTTATTTATTGAATAAACAAAACAAATGAATGTTACAACAAATGTAGTTTGAACAATAAGCATACAAAAATATCGTACAAACCACTTAAAACTTACCAATTAAATTATAGATTATTATCTTACACACCGGAGGTGAAAACCAAAAAAATTTCACAAACGCCTTAATATTAGGGTTTAGGGTATAGGGTTTATGAGTTTAGGTGTAAGGATTTAGAATCTACAGATAATGATTAGAATTTAGGGTTAATGGTTAGAATTTAGGGTTTATATGTTAGAGTTTAATTTTTAGGGTAATATGGTGGAGATTTTAGTTTTAATCTATAAACCCTAAATTATAACCTTAAACTATAAATTTCAACAACTATCTCTAAATTCAAGACTTATACACCTAAACCCCTAAATCATACACCTTACACTAAATCCCTAAACACTAAAATTAAGACGCTTGTGGAAACTTTTAGTTTCCTTCGTCTATGTATCAAATAATTACCCTTAAATTGTTAGAGAGAGAAAATATATGTTAATAGGTAATTATTTTATCTACAATCGCATTAGTTTTAGAGTTTAAGGGCTCCATTTAGGGTTTAGGGGTTTAAGTGTAATATTTTTGAATTTAAGGGTTATTGATAAAATTTTAGTTTATTGTTAAAATTTAAGTTTTTATAGGTTAAAACCTAAATTCTTATCATACTACCTAAAGCTTAAACCCTAACATTAAAACTTAAATTCTAATCATGAACTATAATTTTTAAACTCATACTAAAAACACTTAAACTAAAACCCTAAAACTTAAAATTAAGATGTTTGTGAAAAAAAATTCAATATGGGATAATAAATTAAGAATCCATTGAAATAATATGCACAATTACCAGATTGTGTCAAAACGACCGAACGTAAAACACAAAACGGTTGCTAAGAGTGACATTCAAATGCAATAGCGGATAAGATTACAGAGGGACAGAACAAAGATAAAACAGACCGAGCATCTTCTAGGGGAACGGCAATGGCAAACGCTACAGTCACAGCATCATCTACACTCTCATGGCTTCACAGCTTTGGAGGAATCCGTAATGATGCAACAAAAGTAGCAGACAGAAACAGGGTTTTCGTGGTTTTCGCCCAGAAGAAAGCTAAAAAGACTCGAAAGGTAAAGCAAATTGTTCCTTGTCTAGTTGAAATTTTGCTTCTTTTTTGTTTTTATTAGTAATTTGGTTGATTGGTTGTTGTTAACGATGGGTTTCAGATTATGTTGAAGGAGGATGTGGAATACCTGGGGAAGAAAGGGCAGCTTTTGGACGTGAAAGCTGGGTATTTCAGGAATTATCTTTTGCCCATGGGAAAAGCCCAGATTATCACTCCTGCATTGCTTAAGTAAATGTTAACCTCAATCTCTGTTATTTCTTTAATTTTAATTATATTTTGAATTTGTATTGCCTTCTTCTTGCTTTTACACTAGTATCCAATTAAGAAATAGAAGGGTTAATCTGAATTTGATTTGGGAGTAAGTTTTATAAACATACATGATTGGGAAAATAATTAATGGTTTTTCCCCTCAGGGAAATGAAAATGGAGGATGAAAGAATTGAAGCAGAGAAGCAACGGGTAAATTCAGTGACTAGTGTTTTGAATTTTCGATGTTAACAGATATCATTGTGGTCATCTATTCCTATTAGGCCGTTGAACATCTTCAGGATTTGAAGCTGAAATAAAGTTTTCCATGTCAAATTGAACCTTCCTTTATTTAAGTGAAACTTGTCTTAGCTTGCTCTTGTTTCTGTACATGTGTTTGCGCCTCTGATGGTATGGACTGGAGTAATATTGGAAAGTACTTCTTTATGGTGTTGAGCATTCAGTTTAATCGAACACCAGTTTCATTTGTTCCAAGCTAGTATACAATGACGAAGTCATGCTAATGTCGTTTCCACCTGGTGTTTTATGGCTGTTTCCTAGCTTGCTGTTTGTGGTTTTAGTTTTTACCAGGGTGATATGTTATACTCGCGTCCGTGAATTCATAGTCTTGTTAGATGATCTTGTTTTACTCCAGGTAAAAGAAGAGGCACAACAACTTGCTCTTATATTCGAAACTGTTGGGGCTTTTAAGGTGAAGCGAAAAGGTGGAAAAGGAAAGCAAATTTTTGGAAGGCGAGTAGGATCTGAATCCACACTAAGCATTCATATTTTAGTTTTTCACTTATCATATTTGACCCTGACATTCACTTGTTTTTGTCAGTGTTACTGCTCAAGATCTTGTAGACATTATCAAGGCACAACTTCAAAGGTATTGATCATAAAATCTTTGTGGGATTTAGTTGTTAACAAGCATCACAACTCTGCAACTTATTCACGAAATGAATTTGCATTAAATAAGAATTCAAGTTTTTTGCCTTTGTTTATGTATAGCTCCACTGCTCTACTATCGTTTTTACTTCAATCTGCATTTGCATCTGCAGTTACATCGAACAAATGAAGCTGACAGACTGATACTTATATTTAGTTTCGTTCTGTCAATAGTTATGCAATCATGAATCATTTGCAGTTTGTTAGTGAATTGTGATATTTTGTAAGTTATGGTGTCACACCTTTAGTAATGATGTTTTTTATTTTTTTTATTTCTACATGTATTTATAGCTTGATGAATAACCTTCTAATTACAGATTCCCATATTCATTTTTTTTTTCAGATTGAGATATTATTTTTACTAACCTTAGCGGATTCAGTTTGGTTATTCAAATATCCAACGTATATTACTATTTAAATTGGAGGATTTGGACTGATGTTTAAAGATTTTCAGATATCAGATTCCCCTTAATCCTTGGCTATGGTTGCTTAATTTTTCAACTACTCTTGTGTTGATATGTAGGGATGTGGACAAGAGAATTGTTTCTCTTCCGGAGATCAGGGAAACAGGAGAATATATTGCAGAGCTGAAGCTCCACCCTGAAGTTACTGCCCGAGTCAGAGTAAATGTTTATGCTAACTGAAGACATGTTCCTACTGAAAATGGGCAGTCAACTTTGTCAGCCATTTGCATCAGTCTAGGGTACGTGGGCATCTGAATTCGATCATAACATTAATCCTAAACTTAGGACTCTTTTTCTTGCAACTCATCTGTGAAAATCACTCTTTACCTAGGTTTCTTACAAAATTTTGCCATTGGTAGTTGTCGGTTGATACCGTCCAAAGTTTCACAATGATTAATAATAACTTCAAGTTTTCTGATTCCAGGAGGTACAGGATCCGGTGCAACTTCAAAACGGTGCCTGTTAAAGTGTGTGTCAATCTGTGATTTTTTTGGGGTAGAACATTGTATTAGCTTTATTTGTATTTCCATTTCATTATTCACTTGTAGAACGTATTGAGACCTTGAAAAGTTAATTTTATATGGAACAGCTATTCTCTATGGCTCTACTCTATTCTATCATGGAAAAATATTACCGCTTTACCATTCGTATTTTAACTGCATGAGAAAATATTTGGGTGTCCGTATTTGAACTGTTTAGGCAATTTTGGCTTTTGATTCAGTTTAGTAATCGTTGGGATCAATAACCAAATCAACCATAAAACTAGAATATCGAAGCCCCTTTGTATTTTGAACAAAAAATTGTTGGGAAATTAAAATATGTTGCTGCCCAGGATCGAACTGGGGACCATCAGTGTGTAAGACTGACGTGATAACCACTACACCACAGCAACTGGTTGTCTTTCAATCAAAGTTGTTTGAATTTTAACATTAAAAATATATCGCAGTCTCATTTCACTATCAACGGCCTTCATCTTTACATTTATTTCGAAATTTAAGTGAAATTAAAAGCCTCATGACATGAGTCATTAATATCGCTCGGAAGTAATTGACTAAAGGAGGGGGGATCACAAATTTGAAGTTTGCCATGCAATGTGTTGAAAATACTTGCTCCTTAACAGAGCAAAATTTTAACATGAAATGATTTAATCAGATACATGCTTAGTAGTACTAGTAGATGATATTGATATAAAGTTAGTTTTCCATTCACACATACTTTTCATTTGGCAACTACCATAATCACCCAACAAACCTAAGCAAATCAGTATGAAGCACATTAGGATTAGGTAGGCAACTTCTCACCAAAAGAGAAAGCCTAACCACACCACCTATTTTGTTTCGGATTTCTTTTGTATGCCGCCGGTTAATATTTTTACCGCTTATTTGAATTGAATCATTAGTTGATCGTTTTTGAAAGTTAAGTGAGCAAGAGAATTGATAGAGAAAACTTGTTTAGGGTCAAATTCATTAGTTGTCTATGTAATCTATGTATTTTAATTTGATCAATTTTAGTCATTATATTTTTCGAATTTTAAATTGTAGTCATGGCTCAAATTATAGTACTGGTACTTACAACAAAATTGCTGATATTTAGACTGATAGAATTTTTAAGAATTTAGAAGTAAAGATCAAAAACAATTAAATTTAACCTTTCTTTAGGGTTATTACTTATTATCACTAAAGAGGAGAACATCAAAGAATATTCTATATTATTATATTGGCTTGTATAGTTGTCAACGTTAGCAAAAACCTGAAAGCTTTGGTCACTTTCATGATAACTTGACCCCCAAAAAAACAAGAGAGAAGCACAAGAACTGAAAGCCAAGAGATTTGGATAGCCATCCAGCTATACTTTAAGAGATATAATACAGGCATCATCTACGGTCCACATATCACTTTGTTGGACAAAACTGGAACCCCCCTTCCCTTAAAGTAGTCTAAAAAAATACCCTTTTTGTAATGTATATGTGTACACTCGACTGTCATCAGCCATGGGCTACTATTAGTCGGTTCCAATGGGATTCAAAAACCCTTTTTTTAGTAGTTTAGGTTTCAGATTTTGAGTGGTATTTAGAAAATGACACGTATGTAGTAATAATATACTTGGCTGATAATAATTATTGGTTAATTAAGTAAAAAAAAAAAACTAAAGAGGAAGACTATTGGAAATGCATTGTTGATGTAATATTGACATTTTCTTTAAAGCTGGTTTAGGCAATGAGATTGAGCAGTTGAGTAAGCAAATGAAAGAGGGGGAAGCTTTTTTAATGAAATTGAAACCAAGCAAAGTAAGCAAGGACTAAATATTTTTATATTGGAGCCCTTTGTTTATATTTATATTTGATGAGAATATATATGACAAGGCAACTGCATGTGCAGATGTCAAAAATGATGATCTTCCTATCTAATTCTCTTTATATTAGGACATGATCTCACGCAAAGTGTCCACATGATTTGCTTACCAATATTTACCTAAACGTGCACTTAACAAACTCCATTTATACACAGCTAGTGAAGTGAGTATGAGTGAGTATATTAATTAAGTCACCCCTCTTATTTCCTTCTTTCTTTTTTATTGTCTTTCTCTGGACCGATTTGCGTCACACATTTGGTTTTAGTGGATAAATCTTTTCTATAAGAATTTTTGCATACACAATAACTCGAACTTGAAACATGCTTACTCTTTGGACCAACCCATTGGTATCTGATTTCTTTCTTTATGTGATGATTCATTAGATTAAATAATGATGAAATTTGACTATGGGTGATCATGTCAGTTTTGTTAAGTGGCTTGCAAACTAAGGGATATTGTAGTTAGTTAATTAGGTGTGTGGTTCTTCATCTTCATTTGCTTTTTAATACCCTTTTTCTAATTATAATTAGGAGTTTTACTGTTAATCTATCAATCTTACATATTTCAACAAGAATGATAAATGTATTAAAAAAATAAAATAAATGGGATGTAGTTAACCTGCAGGAAGAGGCTACAGCAGGATGGACCATTAAAAAATATGGAATAATGAAGGATAATACATGTAGTGATCTATAAGTTGTGCAGTTAACAACTCATCTTTGCTATCCATTTATTCTTTGTCATTTAATGAAACAGACTGTGGCATGTAGTGAGAGAGAGTGAGTCTCAGAGTGAAGGAAGGAATATATATATATATATATATAATCAACTTACACAATGTAAAACTCTTTTAAGTTTTATACGTTTTCTGAATCGTTAGATGGAGGAATAGATGCCTCAGATTAACTCCTTACTTTTTTTTATTTACTGATAATCCCATCCAACAGTCTAAAAAACGTGTAAAATTTAAAGAGTTTTACACTGTGTACATGAATCCTATCTCTTTCTCTCAGTGTATATATATAAAAGAAGAAACCCAGAAAGGAAAGATAACCTAATCCACGACTTTAGGTTGTGGTGGTGGTGCCAAACCCCAGATAGACAATGGCCAATGCCACCCTCCCATATTTCTTGTGTGTATTTGCTCTCTTTTTTAGTCTTATACATCACTCTCTCCCCCACTTTTAAAAAAAAATGAATAACCCGGATTTTATTTTCAGAATTCGATTTTATTATACAAAAAAATATGCTTCCATCACTCACTTTTCGTGAATGGAAGGCAACCAGGAACACTAACCACTTACTAGCTCAAAGTGTTCAACTTCAACAAGTAGATCATCGAAAATAACAACTCATAAAAATTATAATAAAAAAGTTGAAAGAATACAGTTGATAATTGTGAATAATATTGAATTTTGAAATAAAACTGATTCATGGTTTTCTTGTTTTTGTTTAGTAATGACAATCTACCAGAGCTGGTGTGGAGAAAACAATAGCTTGTTGGGGTCCTCCGAATTGGAACTTGGATTCCCTGGGATCATCTTCTGGTGCAGGAAGATTAAGATCCAGTGACAGAATATTTCTAGGCTTGATTCCAGCGCCACTGTTGGACTCAATTGGATGGCTAGTAGTATGAGTATCAACACTCACGGCAGTTTGATTGCTTGCAGCCGCCCTGTGCCGTCTCATGTGGCCTCCAAGGGCTTGACCGGACGAGAATTCAGAGCCACAGATTGAACACTCGTGAATCTTAGTACCCTTGTTCCCATGGCAATTAGCCTTGTTGCTTACTTGTAAAGCAACGAGTGCAGGATTTTCTCTGTTGAATTGATCAGCGTCTTCCACAAGTGCTTTTTTCTCATCCGGCATGCTTCCCTTGGGCTTCTTGTGGCTCGCCCTATGCCCTCCTAGTGCTTGGAACGATGGGAATGATCGGTTACAAGTTTTACACTCGTACGCATAAGCTCCGGCCTTGTTAGTCATCGCAGCAACCATCTCCAATTTCTCTTCAATATTCATCCTTTTCGGACCATCACTTTGTGCTAACATGATCAAGCAATTAGCCATGTCTTCTTCTTCCTCCTCGGTGCTCTTATAAATCTCACCAGAAGTCACCGGAGACGATGTCGAGTTGTATTCCTCCGCCACTCCACCACCACCACCATCGCCGCCACAAGCACTCGAGGAGCTAGAAGTCACGGTGACACCGAACGGGGACGATGACCTTTGACGCTTGGTACGCTTGCCTTTGATGATCAAGGCTTGATGATCAAATTCCTCTTGAGCTTGCATATCCACAACTGAATCAAAATAAGCCAGGTGACCTAACAAAGTAACAGATTTGGAGCTACAGAAAACAAATGGATGAAGCAAAGATGGAGAGAGTGGTGGGATTTTTATATATAGCGAATTGGTCGTTAGTATATTTTCCTTTATATATTGAAAATTCCTGTAGTATTAACAAAACCGCCCCCGTGAATAGTTACCATCACCATATGTTTTGCTTTCTAACTTTCAAAGGTGTTATTACTAGTAGGAAAAAAAGGCTTTGTTTTCACTTTTTAAACTCTTCTTTTATTCCTTATTTTAAATTTATTTTTTTATAATATGTTCTTATTTGATCTCTTTCAATATTCGATCCTATTTCGATTCCTGTGTGTACTACCAAATATAATTAACTAAATATTTGGTAGTACCTTAATAAGGGATGAGAAGATAAGTGTAGGTAAAGAGTAGAGTTGAGGATTAGGTGGCGTTGATATATAGGGTGCTGGAAAAGGGTGAGTTAGGACATACAGTTCAATTCAGTTGGTGTTAATTTTATCGCACACAGTTTGGCAGCCCAGTTACAATATATTCATATACGCCCAAAATAATTTAAATAAAATAACCTATTAAAAGCAAAGGGAGGGATTGCACGTTAAAAGCGTACCAGGTTCACCTCCTTTCTGGTTAAAGAAACCCCCAAAACTTCAATTCCTCGTTTCGTCCATTGATTTTTAATTATATAATATAAAAAATTGTAAAATCTAAATCTAAGCAACCCCAGTTTCATAATATAATTTTCTTAGTTTTGATTTTTATCAAAGATATATATATATATATATATATATATATATATATATATATATTTCTTTTCCTTTTCCTCTCTGTGTTTCTCATGAAAAGCTTGTGGGGGAAAGGGGGTGTAATTAGGGTTAGGGGGTGGGCGTTGCCCAATCCAACAAGAAAAGAAAGGGACACAACTCATCAACTGTCAAACTGTAAAGGCTGCATAACTTGCATATTTAGATAGACGGAAATCGGCCACCCCTTATCATGTTTTTTTTATGCTTTTATTTTAAAATAGTAGATTTAAGGTTTAGGAAATTAGGAATAAATGTGTTTTTTTAACGTTTATGTTGTGAAAATTAAAATTAAAATTTAATTTTTAATTTTTACATGATTTTTAATGTGAAATATAAAAAATAATATAAATAGGGACAGAGAATTTTTATCCAATTTAGATAGGGTGAAGTGAAGACTCAAGTGGGCTTTTGCTGAGCAGAGGATGTTTATTTCATAAGCCATAAAAGTACCTTAACACATGGCTTCTGTGACTATTTTTCGCTTTTTTTTCTTTCTTCTCTCTATTTAACTTTGATTAAAAATTATACATATTTCGCCCACCACACACACATAAGATAATTAAAATAATTCCCTCCCACCACATCCACATGTTATAAACAATTAAAAATACCAGCTTCATTCATTTAAATTTATTAGGGGTTCGCTTAAATTTCAACTTCTGAATTTAAGATACCACGATCTATTGATAGGGAGGGATAATGTTTTTAATTAATTTGGGTTTAATGTTTAATCCACACTCAAATACGTTATTGATATTTGATTTATATTTAAATTAAAAATTCTAGAAAATACATTAATCTTTATTTTAAAATAAATATTTATTTTGATAATTATTTGTACTAGAGGACAATAAAATAGAAATTTCACTTAAAAAGAGTAATAGTCCATACGCATTATATATGTATATTAGTAGTATTAAATCAAATATTTATATTGGACTGGATTGAAATTTGAAACCCCAAATGAATATAGGTTAGGCGTAACACCAAATGAAAATCCTAACATTGATGTCACTAATTAACGAGGGTAGGAAAACAAAACAAAAAACGTGAAAGTGCAAAATTAGTAATGTCACGTGTCTTTTGTTTGGGTCACGTTTGCTATTCTTCGAGGAATGCCTAATCCTCACCCCTTCCCTAATTTGAGGGTACTTGGGTGCAAATCATTCGTATCGATTTGTTTTGATGAATTTAATATTGTACGTTAGTTAAGGGAACGGTTGTTGTTTCTAGAGGTCACAGGTTCGAAACCAACAACTGCAATTAGATGATTGAGCATGCATTGTCAAATGATTGAGAGTTTACGTAAAACAGATACTACTTATAATCACTTTAGCTTTAAAAAAGAATATTATACAATATTTCACTTTTAGTATTATACTCACATTTCTTATCATTCTTTTCAAAAGTTTGTTAACTTGTCCATTGTCTCTCAAGTCTCATTTAATTAACTCACACTTGAGAAGAAATGTCATACCTCCAAATTATTATTATTATTATTATTATTATTATTATTATTATTATTATTATTATAAACTCGAACATTTATACGAAAAATTATTATATGAGCCCGACTCACCACGTCATTCATGATCTCATCCACTAAATTTCAACCACCTCATTTTTTTATATGTTATTTGTATACTAAACCTATCCCTTTTAATACTTGATCTATATTACTTTTTTTTTCTAGTGGCCGATTTATTATTCATTTGGAAAGTCAAAAGATTATTTGAGGTAAATCTCGTTTATATATGAAGCCAAAATACAGTTTAATTCTGTTACTCATAAAGGCTTATTAAAGTAGGAGAGAGATAAATCAAACTTTGAATTGCAAAGAAACAAACATTTTGAGTTTTTATTTCTTAATTTTTATTCATTTATATTATGTTGTATTTTTTTCAAAACTATCGCTGGTGTTGCATTTGGGTATGCGTACATTTTGAGTGCACATTTTTGAATTAGTATTATATTTTACATTATGTTTTTATTATTAAATAGAAATATTTAGGGTTAATTTTATTTTAGAAAAAAGTCTGTTTTTATTTTTTTGGAAAATGAAAAACAATAAAGAAAATGTGTTTGTTTGTAAAACTAGAAAATGAAAACAAAAAATAAGTGAAAATTTGAAAATATAAAAAATATGTTTTTATTATTTTTATTAAAAATGTTTTGGGAAAGCGGAAAATATGAAGATAATGATATTTTTTAATTTTAACTTCATTTGAACTCGGATTCGAATCCTTTTAATGCAATTTTTAAAATTTTGGCTAGATACCAAACACATTTTCATTGTTTTTATTTTTTAAACAAATTTTCATCCCTACTAACCAAGCATGTTTTCTAATTTTTAAAAAATTGAAGAAAAAAAATTATTTTCTGCAAATGAACATAAAAAACAAAAATAGAAAATATTTTTTTTAAAACCAAACAGACCCACATTATCAAAATAAATGACTTGATTTAAACTCATACAAAATAAGATAACATTAGCATCCTTATCATCTGACCGACCAATCAATAAATCTCATATTTTACATTGCGTAAATATAATAAACAAAGCTGCTTAGACTACTAATCCGGCTCATGCTAGAGGATATTTGTATTATTTACGTATAATTTAAAAGCTCCTTTTTCAATTTGACTTGTAACTGGGGTCGCTGCCTATGATATATCTAACTTGTGCTTGGATTTGAAATAATTGGATGAATTCTCTGTTATTTCAAAAAATTAACTTTGATTAATTTGTTTGCGTTGCTTGGCTACCTTGATCTGTTTAAACTTGGCTCTAAAGCATCGTCAGTCAGATTTGGCGTACGTATTGTGCAAAGCACCTTGCTTTCTTCTCATCATCTAACATTATTTATTATTTATTTTTTTAACCACCAGTATCCGACTCATTAACTAATTAATTTGGATCGAATTTTGTAGAGTTTCAACATAGGATAATCTTCTCAATCTAATTTTTTCTATTCACAACATCATGATTCAAACATCTAACATTGCTTAAAAGATCTTGCATCTCATCTACACATGAACGAAGGTATTAAGGGGTGAGGAAGGGCAATCTCCCCCTTGCTTTCTTCTCATCATCTAACATTATTTATTATTTATTTTTTTAACCACCAGTATCCGACTCATTAACTAATTAATTTAGATCGAATTTTGTAGAGTTTCAACATGGGGTAATCCTCTCAATCTAATTTTTTCTATTCACAACATCATAATTCAAACATCTAATATTGCTTAAAAGATCTTGCATCTCATCTACACATGAACGAAGGTATTAAGGGGTGAGGAAGGGCAATCTCCCCCACCCCGAAATTTTTTTTTTCACCTTTGTCCCTCCATTTAAATTTTGTTAAAATTAGTTTATTTATAAATTTAAACCCTACTTCTAAATATTTATAATTTTCCTTTCAATCCTAAATTTTTTCTTCGTCCCTCCCTTCACTAGAATAACATCTTGTTTTTGTTTTTATATATAATGATGTGATGAAGTCAGATCCAATTAAGGCGTGGGATATGAGTAAGGATTTGGACCTAAAGTTCTTAAATGGTATGTATATGAAGAAACCCAAACCAAAAGTGTAGCCAAGTCGATGCCTCTTTTGATAATTAGGAAAAATTCCATTTCCATGCACACATCCAAAGTGCTTCACCTGTATTTCCATAAGTTATTTTAAATTAAATGAAACGATTCAACTCAAAAAATAAAATAACAATTTAAATCAAATTAATAAATACAATAGTTTATTCAAATTTGATTCGATTTGAAATAAATATATTAATTGGATGAGTAATTGAAACTGTAGACTATAATATTTAGGCATAAATGAAAAATAAGTGTTCAAAGTATACTCTTTTAAATTTTAGGTGCCTAAAGTTTGCACCGTTGTAATTTTAGGGGGCTAAAATTTACAAGTATTGTAATTTTAGGTGCATGACCGTTAAGGAATGTTAAAAAAATTGTTAACCAAACAATGCTTAACACGTGACATATTTATTTTTTTTAAAATTAAAAATTGAAAATAATTCTTTTATAAAATAATTTTTCAGAAAATTTCGAAAATTTACAATTTTTACAAAAACAGTCCATATATCTCTAAAATTTTCCAAATCCAAACTCCAAAATCACCACAACTTTCGCCGTTAATCGTCGCCCCTGATCACACCCCTTTGATCGCCGGACCTAGGCAGTCATTTTTTCCAACACGAAGTCGCCAGATACGCCAAACGTCGTGCTAGTCGAATGGTGTGTTAGATATCGCCTAGGTTCGACGAGCAAAGAGGTGTGCTCAAAGGCGACGGTGGAAGCGACGACGAATTGGGGGGTTTGGGGTTGAGAAATTTTAAAGATTTGTAGACTGTTTTGTAAATTTGGAAAAATTTTGGGATTTTCTAAAAAATAAAAATTTTGGTGTTTTTCTTAATTTTTTTAAAAAAAAACTCAAATTAGTGACATATGTCAAGCATTGATTGGTTAAAATTTTTTTAACACCCTTTAACGGTCAAACACAAATTACACCGATATAAACTTTAAGAACTTATTTTTTTTAAAAAATACTTTAAACACCTAATGTTCAAAACAAATATACTTTGGACACGTATTTTTTATTTAAGCCTAATATTTAAGACATATTATTAACTAGTTTAAAGATAAAAAAAAAACTATATTCATTTGCCAACTCGGTGTTTTCATACTCTATTAATGAAAAGCAAGTGCTAGTGCATGGGGCTAGTATTAAAAGGTCGATTAATGGGCATTAACAAATAGAGAATAAACCCGGTACACCGAGTAACAAACAAAATAAAGCAAACATTTGAAAGAAGATGAGAGAAGAAAATGGAACGAAAATATTTGATCCATTTGGAACCTAGTTAAATATTGTTTAAAATTATAATCGAAATCTTAATATTTATAATTTCGTCCGATTCTCTAAATTAAGATAATTAAAGTTAAAAAAAGAAGTAAATGGAATGAAGCTATTTGATCCATTTGGATTATATACTTGAATAATTCGACAAGGAGCATGAAACGTGTCTCCACTAGTTTAATGGAGCATTAACACTAGAGTCTACTCTAGCGAAGGAAATATATATATATATATATATATATATATATATATATATATATATATATATATATATATGGGTTAAGATACACTTAAACTATGTAAAATTTAACTAATTTTACACTAATACATAGTCATTAGATGGGTAAAATAGATGGATTAGATTAACTCTTTATTTTTTTTCAAGTGATAATCTTCACATATCTTACTTTTAATCTCATCGATCCATTATACTCATCCAATGATCATGAATTAATGTAAAACTAATTAAATTTTACATAGTGTAACTGAATCTCTATAAATAGTTTCTTGTTGAAAGGGGATGGTTCAAGCTAAGAACCGAAATAAGTGGTCTTGGGTTGGGACCAAGTTGAGTAGTTGGACCTCTAGTCCCTAAAACTGTCCAACATAGTAAAATGTAGAAAATACCCACCTCTCTATTTGTTTATTTATTGTTTGCTATGATAAAACCACAAGTGACTATAATATATATTGTGTAGTCACAATTATATACTTGGATGAGTTTTGCACATGACACAAAGCATATAAAGATGGGATTTGTGTCAACAATCTTTTAGAGTTGGTGGTTAAATTTTGTAAATTTGAGATTTTTCTCTTCTCTTAAGTTGTGGGTTCAAAATACTGTAACTGTAAGAATAAAATTACCCTTTTCCCGGCCCTTTTCCTTCCTCCTAAGTAAAAATTACTAAAAAAAATAAAGATGGATTTTGTTTAAAATCATTGACATTAAGGGAACAAAAATAAGAGACAAAATTCACGTGGGGTTTATCAAATCAAGAATCAAGTTTTTTCGGTCATCAAATTTCAATCACAACTATTCCAAATCATGCATAGTTGGGATATAAATGACATGTCAGAAAAATTAGAAATTAAACAGTAATCCCCTTGGACATTTGTTTTAAGAATCTAGAAGAAAACATTAGATATATCTAACGGTAAAGATAGGGCATGCAGATCGAACCGTTCAGTTCTTCCTTTGCTCTTTCACGATTTGACATCTTCTTTTGGATTTTAGCTGTAATTAAAAATCAATAGTCATGTTTTACGTTATTGCCATCTTCTCACCCATATGGATATGGAAATTGAAAAAAATATAAAAATCAATACCCAATCCTTTTGTTTGTCTCCTAGGGTTTTTAGCCGCCTCGATTTTAACTTTTCCATATCCTCCACAGATTTGTATTAGCCCATTTTGTTTCACAGAATAGATTTCCAAATCTCGATATTTGTATTTCTTTCTTTTTTCTATTTTTGTCGGATAGGAGATGAGTTTTTCCCCATGGCTATAGCCAAAGAATTACTAGAAAAAAAAATCAAGGGCTAGCCTACATAATTGACAATAATTAAACAGGTGCTGGTGCAGTAAGCTTGAATCTGTCGAGACCAACTTTATAACCTAGAGTCTTGGTGTCGTTTTGCACTTGTTCCTGGAAATCGGTATAAGTAAAGGGTTTGTATTTGGAGCTGCGGATGACGCTGTCTTTTGCTGGGAACACAAAGTAGCATATGGAGACCCGCTCCTCCTGCTTGTTCATTCGAACTCTATGTTTCACACTCATGTATTGGTCGTCGCTAATAGCCTATATAAATAGTATACCAAGAAAACGTTCATTAATAAAAAACAAAAAGATGGAAAAAAGTTTATAGATTTATGTAGATGAATGATGACCTGCATCATGTCGCCAATATGGACTAGAAGGGTGCCTGAAACTGGGTTAACCAGGAGCCATTTATTGTCCTTGAAAATCTCGAGTCCCCCAACTCGGTCTTGGTTCACTATGGAAAGCACCGAGCTATCGGTGTGTTCCATCATGCCCCAAGCCTCATCAGCCAAGGACCTTGGTGGGTATCGGTAAAGACGTATGAATCCAGTGGATTCATCTAAGTTGGACTCGGTTTGTTTAGGACACACGTTCAGACTCTTCACCATTGCTTCAAACAAGGTTGCTGCAATTCTCGAAAGGTGCCTTCCATATTCTTCCAAACAATGCCTAGCGAAACAGAAGGATAAAAAGTTAAAAACTTTATAATTGAAGTACCTTGATTCGTATTAAAAAACTGGTCTTTAATAAAAAGCACATACATAATTCTCCAAATTCCTATTTCCTACTTTCAGAACTGGGGTATGGGAAAATAAAGGAAAGAAAATGAGGTGATTGGTGGGTCAATAATTGGTTATGGATAGCGCAGGGCAGGGGGTCCAAAAGTTACTGATGCTGACTTTGCAATCTTCTTTTCTTGCAGAAAAGATCTGGGAAAAGTCCAATCAGTTGGTCACTTCATTGGGGTAGTATATCCCATCCGGAAGCAATACAGTCCCACAAAAACAATAAACGAGGAAGGAGGGGGACAAAAATAATACCTGAAATCTTGAAGCTTCGGATCCTCAGCCTGAAACTGTGGGAGTTGAGTGAGTGGAACGTTTATGCCTTCCATCATATTGATATTCAAGGCACCCCTAAGGGCGGCCCCGGATGGGGTTAAGACAGGGGTGCCCCAAAAGTAGGACAAAGGGTTAGTGAGTAGGGCTTGTTTGGACTCGAAGGGTAGAGCAAACAACATCTTCACATGCTCCTCCAGTTTGCTCAAAAGGCTGGGAGAAATCCCATGGTTGACCAAACGAAAAACACCCCATTCTTTACAAGCTTCTCCGAGATTATCGAGGCTAAGGCACTGGAGATCCACCACGGGAACAGGAACTGATGAAGATGAATCTTCCATGGAGTGGTTGTTCAGTTCGGGCAGCAGGGGAGCAGGAGAACCGTTGAGATGGCGGAATCCCGGAGGGTAGGAATCAAGGTTGCCCATTTCAAGCATATCTTTTTGGCTTTGTTTAGTTCAGGTCGAATTTAACGGCGGCGGCGGGGGGGACTGTATCTGTATATAGAGGAGAATCGAGGGGAGGAAGTTTATTTATTCTGGGTACGAGCGTAGGTCCCCGCTCGGATTTTTCATGAAACGTGTATATTGTGTACTGCCTGACTAATTACATAAAAGCAATAACTATTACTCCACAAACATGTGAACAAATATCTTCTCTTTGTTTTTGATATTTTTATGGTTTAAATATTTTGAGCTAAATAAATATTTAATATTTTATTTTGTGACTCATTTAAAGTTTGGTTGTAACGAACGTTAATTTTCGACGACGAAATGAAGCGTTCTTCCCTCGTCGAACGACCCACACACTGTTCATCGTTTATTATGTCGTTCGTCGTGAATTATTCGACGATTTTGACGTTTCACACGACATATGTCAATTTCCGACGAAGTGGTGGTGGAGTAAATGGTTCGGCGACGGATGTGATGGCCGATGGGTCGCTTTGTGGCAATCGACGGTGAAATCAAGTTAAATCGGGATTTGAGTTTTTTGTTGTGAAATTTGAGGTTATTTTATTTTATTAATTTTTATTTATTTTAAATATAATTTTAAAATTTTAAGAAGATGACACGTGTTAGATAACGAATGTTAATTATGAAAACTAATGGGCAGTAACGACGATACACCTATTCGAGTAATGTTAAAAACGTTGGACACTTATTTAACCCAAAACAAAATTTAGGCGCCTAACTGGGAAAATAAATTTAGGCACTTATTTAACTGTTAAGCTTATTTTTATGTATGTTTTAACAATAAAATATTAATTTTTTCGTTATACTCTCAAAATTTTAAGTTTTAAATCTTAAAATTAAATATTGCACCTTAAACCTTAAATTTCAATCAAAATCTTTAAATTTATTTGTTTAATATTAGACATATATAAACATCGAAAACGATTAAAGGATTTTTATTGTAAACATGTTGCCCGTATCTATTTCAAATGAAATTTTATGCTCTTCGCACGGACCAACTTGACTCGGTGATTAAGGGAACGGTTGTTGTTCTTAGAGGTCACGGGTTCGGGCACCAGCAGCTGCAGCAAGGTGATTGAGCGTTCATTGTCAAATGGTTGAGAGTATATTTAGAACAGATACTACTTGTAATCACTTTAGCTTTCATAAAAAAAATAAATAAAATTTTATGCTCTTTAAAATGATTCAGAATGAAGAGGTATCAAAATTCCTTTCATATTTTTAAGTCAATTAATATATAATGAATGGTTTCAAATATAGATATTGTTTAATTTTATATATCCTGATTATATTTTTTATTTATCTTAACTAAAAACATTCATGGTAAGTTTACTGTGAATATGGACTTACCATATATATATATATATTGGTAAAATACAATAATTATATTTTTAATTAATATATACTTATTAACATTTATAGCAAGTTTTATGTGAATATAAACCTACCATAATTGACAAATTTTAATTTAGTTTTAATCTTACGTGAAGAGAAAGGAAATGAAGAATTTTAAGAGAATGAGTGTTCCTAGTGGATTTATAGTCCATGACCTAATGTAATACAAGAGAACAAAGATAAATAATTTAAACAATCGATTAATTGTGTTAACTTATGAACCTACCATAATTAATTAATTATATGTATGGTAAGTTGAGTGTGAATATTGACTTACCATAGTGATTTAGAAGGTTTATTTGGTGCAATCCCCTTCAAATAAACTCTAATTAGAATCCTATTTGTCAATGGTCTTAGTATAAAACATCTAAGTGAGCACCTAGCACAATATTATTTTTATGTTTAAAATTGGGTTCGCCCTTGTTAATTATTATAGCACTCTTTGTGTACAATTCCTTAGTTAAAAGTATAAAGTTGAGATCTACTAATTCGTCGAGTGACTAACGATGTTTATATTGTGCTTGTCTTGTGTCTATCCATAGATCGTCTCTTTGGAGAAATCTTATTAAAATTTTAAAGTTTAGAAGTTAGGAGTAATATGGGCTCTACATTTGTTTCTATCCTTGTAGTGAGTACCATTGCAAGATAATATCTATTTAATTTTCTTGGTCATTTAATAACGCACACATATGGTGTTCAAACACAGGTCACCTGGATAAAATAAATCATCATTTACCACTGGACCACTCCACGAGTTCTTTCTTAATATTTATTTTTATCTAAATTTATATTAGTTAAAAGTTATTACTATGACTACGTAATGTTTTGACTAAGGGTTAATTTTTTTTATGATAAAAACCCAGCCCAGTAATGTTGTTTTGGGCATAAAAACCGACATGTTATTGAATCGACCGAACTTAAAGCCCAACGGACTTTCCTTACATTTGTTACCACAATCCTGAGCCACACCAAGGCTGCCTGAACAACTTGTAGGCCTATTACTCCACTTTACAAGGAATCTTGAACTATTGGCGTGGTGAGGGAGCGTCAACTGATGACCATTTTCTGTGAGCAGCTCAGTTTTCCTGCAAAACCAAGACTAAAACAGTAAAACAGCTGCCTGCTGTTGGATTGAACAACTTGTCTGAAGCTGGAAGCCTGGAAGGTTGCTAATGCTACCCAACCCTGTCTCTGCTTACTAAAATCCAATTGCTGCAATCGAGGCACTTCCAACTCTTGTGATAGATACTTGTCGTGGTTACATAAGAGCCATGGTTAATGCAGCTGTTAAGTAGCTTATAATATATTTAGAAAATTTTAAAACAGAAATTAAAGTGATGTTGGTTAGGGTTGTAAACGAACTCAACGGTCAGCGAATTGTTCGTGAACTGTGCGGCGAGAAGTTCGCTTATGTTCATTTATTTATTAAACGAACGAACATAAATAAGATATTTTGTTCGTTTAATTAAATGAACGAACACGAACAAAGGGCTTGTTCGTTCATTTATGTTCGTAAACGTTCAGTAATCCGTTCGTTTATGTTCGTTTAAATTTAATCACATATGTCTAGGGGTGTTCATTATTCGGTTAAACCGACCGAACCAAAACAAAATTGGTTAATCTATTAGATAATTTTAGGTTTCGACTAATGATTAAGAGTTTTTTCAAATTCCAATTATCAATTAATTCGGTTTAAAATCGATTAATTAATTGAATTAATCGAACTAACCAAAAATATTAAATATTTAACAAATTATTTATGTTCTTTTGTGTTCGTTTATGTTCGTTTACCATTTAAATGAACGAACACGAACAAGCTACATATCTTAATAAACAAATACGAACAAGAATTTTTTTTGTTCGTTTATGTTTGCGTTCGTTTATTTGCTCCGTTAATGTTAAACGAACGAACATGACCACACTCTCGTTCGTGTTCGCTCGGTTCGTTTACAGGCCTAATGTTGGTCATTCCCTTATCTCCTGCTTGGCAATCTTAGTTAGTCGACCGATTACTACCTACTGGTTGTAGAATTAGCTTATGGGGGCATTTACATTTACACTATCTTGAATGTTTTTTTTTTCTGCCGGGAGGAATTTCGAAACGAACGGATCACGTTTTCTGCCAGCCAGGGGAAGAGTTCTCACCCGAGAAAGAAACTGAATTTGATTTGTTTTTTAACTTGATTAATCATTGGCGATATTAAAGTAAATGTTTTTTTAACGACCTTAAATATTAAAGATTGTCCAAGCATGTCTTAATACTAAAACAAAAAATTCCAAGCCGAGTCCCATTCCTAGAAATTCCCACCAGAGAAAAAGTTGATAAATAGAAACATCAAACACAGCATCAGATTCCGGTCGGGGGAGGGCAGTGCATTGTCCTATGGTTTGAAACCAATGTTGGGTAATTCTCAACTAATGTCCAAACACCAAGTTTTGAAAAAGGCAACTTTAAACTTTAAAGACGAGCAATGTCAGCAGCTTCGGCTCCAAACCCCAAAGAATTTCCACAGTGTCTCATTCTGCAACAGTGACTGGACTTGTCCATTACCCATCTCTTGCTTTGCTATTTTTATGCATTTTGCAAACTGCCGATGAAGAGATCTTATCACTTCGTGTTTGAACCTATTGATGCAAAAAGACAACAAAATTGCCAGAACTTGTCATTAGGGCATGCCAGCAGGCAGCAACACATATTGTTGATGTTGTTTGTTGGCACAACAACTACACTAACATAGCATCGTTTATCAGCTCAGTTTTGCGCAAATGCCACCCACTTTCAAATGCCAAATCCCGCCTTCCAACTTCCCCTTTTGCCCCACCCGCACCCACTCATTCAAATTTTGCTCCTTTTCAGCTTTTGAGGGCCCTTTTGCTTTTATTTCCTTTTTGTAGAGTTGTGAAAAGCTAAACCCATAATTCATTCTCTGTTCTTGTTCACTTTACTTTTAAACAACATGAAGTTGTTATCTTCGTCTCCTTCCATTTCTTCTTCTTCTTCTTCAACTGTTTCTTTTGATCCAAAAATGTGCACTTCGACGAGTGCAACCGCTGGTTGCCTTTCAGGGATTTTGCGTAGGATTCTTTGCTCCACGGCTCTCCCCACGCACCCTTCTGATCACACTACCGAGGAGGCTAATTCAGTAGCTAGTTTCAACAAACAAGAACAGTTGGACTTGGACGGTGCTTCTTCCAAGGTTACTCCAGGGATTGTTGCCAGGCTAATGGGGTTGGATTCCTTGCCTGAAACAACCCTGCTTAAGTCACAATTACATCCGAATTCGATTACGAGAAGCAGGTCGATGAATTCAGTGGACTATAAGCAAGATGATGGTTCAATCCATGGGAAACATAGACGAGTGAATTCCACATTATCTTTCAGAGATATGCCTGCTTATTTTGAGCTTGAAAATGAAGAGTTTTTGGTTCTCAGTTTTGAGAAACGAAGTGAAAGGAAAGAGAGGAAATCCAAAGAAGGGAAAAGTAAAGGAGGCAGTGGAGAATTGAAGCAAAGGAAAGAAAACAAGGAAAATCAAGGCGAGAAAGTTCCTGAGAAAAAAATAAAAGAAGACAATGAAGAAGCTAGCAAAAGTGTTTTGAATGTGGTGGATGAGGAAAAGATGAATCGGGAAATGGCCAAATGCAGGGAAGCTAAAGACTTGTGCTTGGAGAAGAAAGTATCAGCGCCTAATGGAACAAAACTGAGGCAGAAAAAGAAGAACAAACAGCACCCTGGGACTCAAAATGTAGAGCCTGAATGCAGCTCAGAAGATTCAAGCCCGGTTTCTGTTCTTGTTTTTGACCAATTCATCAATGATCATCATGTTCCTACACAAGGTTGGTGCTTCTCAATTCTGTATATATATATATACACATGTATTTGATTCTGTTTTCATCCCTTTTTTAAACTGAATTTGGATTACTCGTAACAGATGAAGATTCAAAAGCAGCACAAGGGCCAAACCCAAGAAGGAAATTATCAGCAGACCTGGAAAATTATGAATGCAAGCCTCCTTGTAATGATGGTAATTTCATGGAAGATGGTGGAAGGGAAAACAACATTGAAGTGAAAAATTTGGTGTCAATGAAAAAAGATTGCCACAGTGAGAGAAACTTGGAAGGTTGGGATGCAAATGCAATTTGCAGGGTGATTGAAGCAGAGGTAGCTAAATCAAGCTGGTCATGCCCCAAGTCCAACACTGAAGAACTAGAAGATATTACTGCAGATTTCGGATCAAAAATTTTAGACCAATTGTTAGATGAGCTTCTCTATCTTTCCCTTGTGAAATCTGAACCTG
Organism: Hibiscus tridactylites; assembly: GCA_958450335.1. Lineage (NCBI taxonomy): Eukaryota > Viridiplantae > Streptophyta > Magnoliopsida > Malvales > Malvaceae > Hibiscus > Hibiscus tridactylites. The sequence continues at coordinate 85,115,696 of OY288282.1, read as the reverse complement.
TAAAAGTACAGTGGTGATATCAGCCCTTGTAAATTTTCCCAACTGCAAAATTCTATAGTCAAAGATGTACAGCATGCTTAGTGTCTATTTTCAAAGCTTTCTGTCATGTCTTGCTTCAATTTCTCAACTAAATATAGTTCAAATTTAAATTCTTGACACGAAATATGTGGCTGACAGCAACAAAAAAAAAACCCTTTAAAATTTCCTGGAAATTATCCAAATTTGTGCATGACAATTAATACTAGTAGTATTAATGTATTATTTAAGAAGTTGGTCAAGATCCTTGAACTAGAGTTTGAGAACGGTTAAAGTTAAGCAGTGTTTATTTGCAACCGGCAACCTTGTACCAATGGTTTGTTGTTTTATTTAATTACAAATTAATCAATGAGATTAAGAAATGCACAATTCCCTCACCATGATTAAATAATAGCATTGTAGGCAGCGCCGGCTGCAGGAGTCAAGGAACGACCTGTTCTGCAGTGGAATCTGGGATTGAGATATATAGTATTGTTAAACTTTTTTAGTATTTGTTTTAGTAACTATTCGGTTTCTGCATCTGCAAGAAACCATGGGTTGAAAATTGTCAAAAACATTCTAGTATTTTGTGAGCAAGAGGCAAGATATATTTTTCTTTGAACCAAGAATCAAATTAGCTTAATCTGTTCATAAAAAGTATAAATTTCTAATCCGAATCCGTTGTCCGAAACAGCTGTTGTTCTTTCTCCTATGCTTTTAATGCCAGTTCCACTACCAAGATTAGCCAATAAGAAAGAAATGGGGAAATAACCTAAACACAAGTAGGACTGCCTTTTCCCTTCTTTTTTCTTAGTGCTCAAACAATTACGCCCACTTTGGATCATGGAATCAATGAACCTCACTTTTTGAAATGCCAGAAAGTTTGATAGCTAAATGACATTGTGAAGACAGAAATATTTATCCATTAATTGTGTAAAAAAAGAACTCTTCAAACGAAAGGTGGTTTAATAAAGCAGAAGCTTGATGAACAGAGAATAGTAGAAAGCATGTCGATTTCGATCTGTGCAATATGATTCAACACTAACAAAACCAGGAAAAGGAGAAGCAAGCTTTAACAGAAAAACAGATATAATAATGCAGTAGTTTTTTTTGGTACATAGAATGAGAACAAGAACAAGCCCCCCACCAACTTAGAATATACTAAAGAAAGAATCAATGCACTTGCTTCCATTTGCAACTTGAAATGAATGTAACCCTGAAACATGACTAGTTCAAGTGTTGAACATTGGCCTAACTCCTACCCTCTTCGGCTTTGGGGATGAAATACGGACCCATACCAAGAAGCGAACCGAATTTAGTGACTACAAAGAATAACAGATCATTATTCTTGAGAACCTAAGAGCAGTTATGGCAGAAACCTTTAGTTCGCTGCTCACCTTGTATTCTCTCCTGGTCCATTTCATTACAATTATAAACGCTGAATATTGATAAGAATTCAAAAAGAAAACTAGTTAAAGGTTAACTTGGGAGATGATGGTGGGGCCAGCTTTGCTTCTAGGCCACCATCTGTTTCTGCTCCATGTACAACTGCTCCACCCAGGCAGGGAGCATTTCAGCGCCTCCGTTGTTACGATGGCACTGCTGCTCGTCATCAAAACTTAACTGCCCGGCAGGAGGAGGTTCCACCACCAGAGTCTGCACCCAAGCCACATCAGGCTCATCAGGAGTTGGTGATATAGAGCGTGCTGCGTTTCCCATATTGCTGCCACTGCTCCGGAACCCGAAGGAAGCGGATTTTCTTAGCTTATTTAGCTCATCTCCTTGTATGCCCCAGTCTAGTTTGCCATTGGGGGAACCCCAATCTGATAGGTTAGAGGGCATTGCACTTGCTGAAGAAGCCGGTGAAGAAAACCCTGAATGACGATGTACAGCAGTGCGCTCAACAAAGCTCTGGCTCCGCTTTGCAAAGGCAGCTGACCTTGAACTTAAAACTGCAGCCGCGGATGGCCCAGATGGATCAATCCCAAAGGGTGGAGATGCCCTCACGGGAGAAGATGGTAGATTTGTTGGGTAGCTTGCGCGGAGCTGCTGGTTAATATTCTGGCGTGCATGAACTCCAGTGGGAGATTGCAGCTGAGATGCTGCAGCATCAAGTGAGAGTCCTTGTATTTGAGGCATAATAAGAGGGTCAAGAGATCCAAAAATATCTTCAAGATTAGTCGGCTTCACCCCTCCAAACCTGTTTAGTTCACCAGTTCGATCACCAGACGCAGAAAATACTGTAGAATTGTTCCAGCTGGTTGGAGAGGAAAGGCCGGACATCTCATCAATTAACTGCTGCTGCTGGCGGCGACGATGACTTTCCAGCCCCAATAGTTCCATGTCTAAATCCATATCCCGAGCACTAACAGTAGTTTTCAGCCTACTACCAGGAAGCTGCAAAGTAGGAGGTATGATGTTGGACTGATTTGGCCACATTGATCCACCCATAGGAGATGAGGTACCAGTAGGGGTCAAGGGTGGTGTTGATGTTGGAGGTATCATAACAGAGGGAGAGCCGAGAGCAAGTGGGCTCATGGAACCCATGTCTAAGGAGGACCCAGTAGCCGAGTAAGATCTCGGGGAAGGCACTGCAGAACCTGTTGAAGCATACAAGGGACGAAGCTCCTCAGGCTTGTGAGCAAAGAAACAGACCCTCCTCGTGCAGTTAATCTCATCCTTGCATAGACGAGTTCGATACTGGGCAGGATGAAGCCAGCACTCGAAAATACCATGAGCATACTCGCAGTTATCACCTTGCCTGCAAGATCCCTTGCGAAATTCAGGGCAAGGGACACAGCTATAATGATATTTCCTAGGATCACGCCTCCTTGCATTCTCCCCAGGATGAACAAAGGGACACTCGGTCCAATCATGAGAGTATGCCCTCGAACAAGGCTTGACCTTGAAGGTATACATCCTAAACTCATCTGTGCCGTATATACCGTTCTTAATGTCTGGAAGAGTAAGATCAACAGGATACTCTTTCTTCTCAGTCCCATCTTTCGAAACCCGGGGCATCAAATTCTCCTGCTCCTCCATCCCTCCCATTTCATTTCCTAACTGAGCAGGCAAGCCGTCCATCTCACCAACAGTTCCACTTCCTTTCAACATAGACTCCAACACCTTCTTCCTCAAGCCAAAAGCCGAGTTACAAAGCGGAGCAATCAAATCACCAGGCCGGTTTCCGTTAGCATCGAGAGAATCAGTATCAGCAGAAGCATCAAGCAAGGTCTTGACAACCTCAGTCGAATCAAAGGAGCCACCAGCAGCAGCACAGTGGAGAGCTGTGGCCCCGTCCGAACCACAGGCCCTGTTAACATCAACACGTCCCCTTTCAATGATATAATTCACCACATCCTTGCTCCCAAACAAGGAAGCAATCAAAAGAGGCGTCCTTTCTTCAAACCCCATCTTCTTCGAACCCAACCGCCTTCCGTACCAAAAGCTTGGCTCGTCCATATCAAGACCCTCTTCTTCAACAGCAGTTTTAAAGGCAATCAAATCATTCGAAGCCGACAACTCCAGCAAAACCGACAACTTTTGAGGAACCCCATCTTCTTTACGAGAATCACCCTCCATGATTGAACCACTTTGAACTGGCTTCCTCTTTGGACCACTGCACATGGAAATTTCTCTTCTTCTCTGCAAAATCGAAAATTGACTTTAAAAAACAAGACAGACAGAGAGAGGGAGAGAGCAAGAAGGTTGAAATCCCATAGTTTATGAAATCAACCAAAGGCATCATAATTTTTTCCTAAACGCATTCAATTTTTATAGATAAGGATCCGATCATTAAACACTACAACCATTTACTACATAACAAATAAACTTATCCGAGAATTTGAAAAACCAAGACATGAAGTTAAAACCAAAGAAAGAAACAGAAAGGAAGTTACAAAAAAAAAAAACTTGATTAGGAAAAATTAACTCCACATACAAAAACACTCCAGTCTAATCTCCAAACACGGTACTAACACACGAAAAATAACTACCCCCAACAATAAAAACACTTCAAAGTTCCTTTCTTTTCACATATTTTCTCACCAGGAAAACAGAACAGGAAATATGAAAAGTAAAGCAAACCAAAAGAGGGGAAAAGGCATACCTTTGAAACACAGTTTTGAGAACAAGAACAGAAACCCAGAATGTATCTTTAAGGAAAAGAGGGGAAAAACAACCTTTGTGTGTTTTGAACTTGAAAGTTCAAACCCGGGATTAAAAGATGGAGAGAGAAAGAAAGAAATGAAGTAAAAAGACAGAATTATTATTAAAAATTTATAATTATCTCAAACATAACCCATAAACTACATACATAATTTGATTTGATTAATTAAAATGAGATATAATAATATTTAACAACCTTATGGACTTAAAATTTTCAATTTTTAGAGATTCTTGAGTGATCAGTATAAATGAAAATGTCATTGTACAACTTGGTTCGAACAATTATTTTTGTCAAAATTTGTTTTTATTAAAGATTAAAAAAATAAACATATATTAGTAGCGGAGTTGGTCTAAGTGGTAAACAGTTTGATATCGTTTAAGTAGGTTTAGAGTTCGAGATCTCATGTACGTAGAAAATCTTCGACGAAAAATTCACCCACTAAAACAAAGTGTGCAAAGCGGATCGATCAAGATTAATCAGCGTAAAATTTTGAGGAACCGAAGAGCAAAATAATATATACATATATTATCATAAGATCAAATCATATACTAAAAAAATAAAATTTGTTTTCTTTTCTATATAGTTTAAATATGTTATTATTTATGTATTTTATTTAGGTGACCCGAGTTCAATCACCATGTTTACACGGTGTGTGTACCTTTTTAAAGGCTAAAAAAATTGGACGCTATATTATAATCACACCAGTCTATTCAAAAAAAATTATTCTTATACTAATAATAGTAAAAAAAGAATGAGCCTTGTGTTTCCCTCTAAAAAAAAATGAGACCCGTCAAATTCAAATGCAAATGGCAAATGCAAATGCACATGAAATGAAATTGCAAATTAAACTCAAATTTCGTTTTTCTAATTACTCATGTCTTTGGGGGTAACGTTTACGTGGGGTTGGGGTCCACCGGGGGAGCGCTTAATATCTACCTGCAATCAAATGATAAACTGACACGTGTTTTACTCTTATTTTTTTGTGTGGAAACGGCCACTCAATTTTGAAGAATCCGGATTCGTCACGATTTCCGCATTCTTTTGGCCCTAGGTGGATGACGTGGACGTACCTGCACCGTCAGCAAGGTTATTTTAAAGCCAACTCGTAAGTGGTTTATGATAAAGTTAATCGGCTGTGACTTTCTCAACTAACAAGCTGCGAAATGGAGTCGAAGGACGGAAGGCGTACGGCGGGGATATTACTTGTCTGTGAAGAATGTGGGCTGTGAGAATAAATATTGGATGTAGATTTCAGGGGACAAAATTCGTTGAGGCTATCGACGAATCGCAGCGTTTCGATACTTTCTAGAAGGAGCGTTTTGTCTGTCATCTTGTTGGAACTTTTTCTATAGCTTTTTGGTAGGGCTGTAAACGAACCGAGTTTGAACGAACAAGGGTACGTCCGTGTTCGTTTATTTATTTTTAAAGGTGTCCGAACTCGGTTCGTGTTCGTTTAAATTTTTAATGGTATGTTCAAGCTCGGTTCGTTTATTTTTTGGTGCGTTCGGGCTCGGTTCGTTTAATGTTCACGAACATGTTCGTTTAAATGTTCGCCAATTTGTTCATTTAACGTTCACGAACATGTTCGTTTAGCGTTCACGAACATGATTGTTTATATATGTTCATCAACTTGTTCGTTTAGCGTTCGTCAACTTGTCCGTTTAGCGTTCGCGAACATGTTCGTTACTAAACAATCAACATTGTCTTACACCGGTGTAAATCAGTTCTTTACACTGTATTACACCCCTACTTTGAACCTTATAAACGGACATAAACGAGCTAATAAACGAACATAAATGGACTTATAAACGAACATAAACGAGTCTATAAATGAGCTTCTAAACGAACATAAACGAGTCTATAAATGAGCTTCTAAACGAACATAAACGAGTTTGTTCGTGAACATAAACGAGCCGAACACACCTATGTTCGTGTTCGTTCGTTTATTAAGCGAACATAAAATTTTTGTTCATACTCGTTTATTTAGCTTAATAAACGAACATAAACGAACGTTATACGAACGGTTCACGAACAGTTCGTCGAACGCTCTGTTCATTTACACCCCTACCTTTTGGTCAATTCAATTTAATACAAAATAAATATATAAATTAAATAAGAAATTTAATTATTATGTCCATTTTTATGATAAGGTGAAATTTTGGATTTAAGTCATACGGCATATTCAAGAATTTTTTCTTTAAAAATTATTCTTATTTATTGTTCAAAAAATTAGCTCTATATCATGTCAAAATCTCGAGTTGTTGACCTTATTTTAGTTATTTTTTAATAGTATTAGGTGAATACAAATTACAATACAGTATTTTGTTGAAATTTTTTGACAATACACATATATTTTACAGACAAAACGATTTAAACATAAATCTCTTTAAGATAAACATAATTCGTTTGTTTACGGGGTTACTTGTTGGGTTCTCTTATTTGACATGTCTAGTGTATAATATTACTATATCAACTTTATATAATAATTTAAGCTATAATAAATAAAAATTTCAAATTTATTTAATTACAAATTCACTTGATATATGGATAATTTTATACTTTTTCAGACTTTGAAATTTTAATTTTAATATGAAGACATGTGTAGTACAATCTTATCGCAATGGAAATATAAATTATTTTTCATGGTTGAAGCTCAATTTTGGAGAGAAAATCCTTAACTCTAAATTTCAAATATTAATAATTGGAGTGTCTCTTCAGAGATAATGAGATGGAATCGAAGGGCTGTGGTTTTTTTGTTTTTTAGGAGGAATTTGACTAGCAAATATGAAATGAATCGTTAGAGCAGAGAAAGAAAAGTCCACCGGCGTGCTGCAATGAAGGACCCCACTTCTACAGTTTACAAATAGGAATGGGACCCAATTTGAAAGAGAAAGGAAGGCAAGCTCATCTCAGAGAGTCAGACTATAATATTTGCATTTTGATAATTCGAATGGAGTAATGAAAATGATTTTTTTATAATTTAATGGTATAAAGTCAAAAAAAAATAATTTTAACGTTTGACTGAATAATCGTTTTAACTTCTATTTTTTTGAAGCAATTCAACCCTCAACGTTTTATTTTGAGTCTAAATGATCTATCCGCGGATAAAAATTATTAGAAAATTAACGGTAAACAATTTAAATAATTTGACAGAATAATAAGTCAACAAAAAAATAATTTTATAAAATTATAAAATTATTTTTGATTGATGTAATGTTTTTTCAAATCAACGCATTTGTTTATATAATATTGTCATGTCAGCATGCATTGTCATATAGGGTTTTTTCGTCGTTTCAAGCTATTTATCGTTAGTTGACTAAAAATTTCTATTCGCATACAGGTCATTTTGACCCAAAATGATACGATAAGAGTTGAATTACTCCCTAAAAAACTTTAGAGACTTTTTTTACTTTATGCCTAATTTAATTATATACTATAATATTATATTAAATAATATACTAGTGTCTGTACAAGTCTAAACATACTCTCAAACTTCAACAAAAGCATTGTTTCTGAGTTTTGAGCACCTTACAAAAAATTATAGTATTATTTGATTGTTATGTATTTTTTTATAATAATCGCTATTTAATTTATTAATTGAATAGTTTGAATCGAATAGTATAGAGTTTATTTTAAAGATGTCTCACTAATTTCATTTGTCCACAGTATCAGAATTCAAACATCTGACATTGCTTAAGAGATTTCATATCTTATCCACTGAATCAATTGATTGTTGTTTATTTTTAATTAACATTTAATCTAATGAAGCTGGGAGAATCTTCAAGGATTGGATTAAAGATAGTCCGTTAATAATTGAATCAGACTGGGTATGGGTTAATGATGCTGTTGAAGGTTAGATAGTGCTTTGGTTTAATGCTGTAATTGTAAGAGTTTCTGGTTGATAAAACCACATCTCTTAGTGTACTCTCATCTTTGTAACAGTGATGTTTGAAATAATATAGGGCACTCTTTTTCCCCTACGTAGGTTTACTGGGGGTTTTAACGAGGCTCGATACTTTTCAAAAAAAAAAAAACATTTAATTTAATAATTTCAAACATATGACAATGAATTAAAATTGTTTTTTTAATCAACTATCATTATATCAAATAAATACCACCAATCAATTGGTCTAGTCTAGTGGGATTAGACACTAAATCCTCTAAGCAATGTTATAGATTTGAATTCTAACGTTGTGAATAGAGCAAAATGGGTTATCATCATAATAGATTTTTATAATACTCGATTTAAATTAATCAATCAATAAATTAAATACATGTAATTAAACAAAAAAAATATATATATCAAACAAATAGACCAATATACAATATATATAATTCTAACAGCTTCAGTTAGCTATGATGAATGGATGTTACATTTAATATATTAGGACAATGTGGAAAATGCCTTTATCGTTTAAGGAGTCACTGCTTTATATATATATATATATATATATATATATATATATATATATATATAGTTTTCATTCAATGTGTATCCACGACAGTATAAAAATCTAAAATAAAATCGATTTTTTATATATTAAGTTTATTTTTTACTTTTATTTTCAAATGAATGATGCAACAGTAAAGAGATGTCATTTTTGGAAAATTTAAAAAAAACGTTATAATAAAGCGTGTACATAAATCTTTACAAAAATATAAAAATTTATATATAAGTAACAAAATTTTTATAAAAAATAATAAAAAAATTAATATAGACATAAATGCTTATTACTTTTTTAAGAATTTATATACATAAATCTTTATAAAAATAGTGAAACTTAAGGTATATACACAAATGCTTACAACTTTTGTAAGAATTTCGGTATGTACATAAAAGTGGTAAGCATTTATGTATATACCGAATTTATTAATATTTTTGTAAGAATTTCGATACATATATATATACCCTTACGATTTTTTTGTAAGAATTTATGTACACGCCTCATTTTAGCCTCATTTTAATAGGTTTCACCCTAGAACTTCCCTCATCTTTCAGTAATTAAAGTTTAAATAATATTACCAACAAATCTTGGGTGCGTTGGTAAGGCACATTGAACGTCCCAAGTAGCGGAGATGAGTTCAAACCTTGGAGACGACATTGTTGGAAGGGGCAGCCACACACCCCGAACATGGATTGTAAGACGGACATGCATATTATCAAAAAAAAGTTCGAATAATATTATTTGTAAAATATATGTAAAATTTATTAATATATATTCGGTGGGGGTTTGGGCATGTGTGAGGTGAACGACCGCACATGGTTCCCAAGAAAAAAGAGTCCTAAATGAGTTGAACTTATAGGGAAATAAAATATTTTAGTTTAATAAATTACAAGAAAAAATATTTAAAAATGGCCTCATAGTATATTTTTTACTAAGATGAAAATATATTTTTTTAAAAATTTATAAACCTTTGAACCGCCATGTATATATTATCAAGAGGTTATATTAAAATGTTAAAGAAATGTAAAAAAAAACAGCCAAATAACTGATTTTTTCAAATAAACATTTTTAATTGAATTAATTAAACATCTATTTTCAATTAATCTCATCAAATAATCTCCCCGCGTTCTCTCTCTCTTTCTTCCTGTGCTGCTTCCAAAACATTCAAATATGTACATCAAAATTCCAGAAATCACATTAAAATAAACAAACCCATATTTGCATTATAAGTGTTAAAATTGATCGAATTTGTTATAAGAAGACGTAGCAAATTCCACTTGCCAGTTTTCCCGCGCCAAAAAAGCCAAAGCAATGGAAGGAAAAAAAAAGGAGTCAGAATTGGCCTACCAAAGAAATTGCCAAAGCATTATAGAGGGAGGAGTTTTCTTGATCCACAAGGGTGAGCTTTAAATGGACTGGACCACACCGCCCTTATTTTATTTATTTTTCCTTAAAAATACACATCGTGGATGCGGGTGTTGAAATTTTGATTTTACTTTTAAATTTGGTATCATGCGCCCAATTCATCGTCTTTGTTGCTTCCTGTCGCCATCACCTGTAAATTTAGGCTCCAGAATGAAAGCATTAAGCTCCAAAATTCTTCAGTTAAAAAAGATTTAAAGATACGAGTAGGTGATCTCACAAAATGTTCATGACCTATTTTGACACCCAATCCCAGCATCCGCCTCTGTCTAACATGACACAATATTATCAAAACTATAATATTTGAAACCTGTATTAAACATCTAATATTAATTATATTTTGAGTTAGTCGAGTTGATGAGTCTTAAGAGATTAAGCAGCAGTAATCGAATTTTGCCAACGACAGGGAGCAAATATTATAATTTAACGTTCTAATGGACTCCCTTCTTCGGATACATTGGGCTAGGAAATATTCAAGTGAGATTAAGGGTGAACATTTAATGAGTCGAGTTGTAGAATTTTGAGTTAGTTGAGTTGAAGAATCTTACTCTATAATTTAAATTTTATTTGATTTTTTTCCGAATTAAGTCAATTTTATGAAATTCATGTTAGAGTTTCTATTCAAATTTAATTATAAATATTATAATGACATGATATTAATTAGTTCCAATTTAAATTATTTTTACAATAATATGCAATACATATATATAATCAGACAAAATTAAATAACTCAACTCGAACTTAAAAATCAATTCATTAAATACTAAAAATTTTAAGTTATTCAAAATTCTTTTTATAACTAAAACTCCAAGGATAAATATACTATACACATGCGGTAGAAACTGAAAGTTTGGATTAATATCCTATACATTGGCGGTGGAAATTGAAAGTTTCTACAAGCGTTGTAGTTTTAGGGTATAGGGAGTAAGTTTAGGGTATATGGTTTAGGGGTTTAGGTGTAGGGAGTTAGAATTGAGGGATAGTTGTTTTAATCTAAAGTTTAGGGTTATAATTTAGGGTTTATAGGTTAAAACCTAAATCCTCACCATATTACCCTAAAAACTAAATCCTAATCTATAAACCATAAATTATAACCCTAAACCTTAAATTAGAATAATTATCCCTAAATTTTACCCTCTACACCTAAACCCTAAATCCTATACCCTAAACTAACTTCCTATACCCATATAGGATATTAATCTAAACTTTAATTAAAATATGTTCAAGTAAAATCGAATTTATGGAATTAAGAATTAAGTCAAGATTTAAAAATTTCAGGTTTTTTTTTAATTTGAATTTTACTCACTAAGTGAGATTATAAATGTAACCGAGCAGCCTTCGGACACCGTGACGTAATAAAATTTCTGGCTTCGTTTTTATACAACACAAAAATAATACCCCAAAAGAATGCTCGACAAGCAAGGCTTAACTTAGAAGCTACATTAAGCATTTAATTACATCGTCAATAAGAGAAGAATAGAACATCACTTTAGATTAATATTTGCAGGGAGACGTATTCCAGGAGCTTGTTCCATGACAACACAGCCTTCACATGCAACCAGTTTCACAACAGTTTGAGGACTGAGATTGTACTTTTGCCCTGCCTCACCCAAGCTTCTTCCAACCACTTTTGAAACCCAATCTTCTAAAGCTCCCTTCTTGTCTGAAAACCAGGCGGCAGCGAGTATCTGTACCATTACTTCTTCATCAATCTCCAACCCAACCCCGGTTCCAACTGTGTTTTCACATTGTGAGCTGATTTCCTTCACAATTTTATTGGCAAGTCCATCGAAATTGAATGGCTTGAAATGTATCTTTTTATGCACCTGGCTAAAGAATTCTTCCAACCAACTTTCTGAGCTTTCAGACAATGACTCACTTTTTGACTGCCTGTCCTCCTCATCTGCCTCCTCCACAGGAAAATTTAAGTCCAGACAAGATCTAGGCAATTTGTGTTCTCGTTCTTCTAGCTCGGATGATTCTGCAGTGTCGATCAGCTTTCTTTTATTGGGAAATATAGAAGTGGAAGCTTCTTTTATTGCTGTAACCCTGACACTTGTATCGTTGCTTTTGCATGCATCATCAGAAACAGAGCCAACTAGGATCTGCATTTGCCGGTTTTTGGCTCCAAGTATTCTTTCCTCGGGGAATTTCATGTCTTTCTTCTCACAGATAACGTTCATATTACCTTTCGCCATGGCTGACGTTGTTATAAGAACCATATTGTTGGTGCTTATTTCTCTTCCACACGAATCCGGAAATTTACCCGTTCTAATAGCCAGGTCCAAGCTATGTTGGACACCGTAATCGGCCTTATCAACATTTTCAAGGAAGACAACAGAATGGGGTTTCTTTCTTAGCTCCTCAGCAATCATGTCCGACACTGTTTTCCCTCTAGACATCACATCATAACCATTCAACTCTTCAAATTCAAAGATCGAGTTTGAGTGGCCAACTTTGTCTTGAGAGCTCAAATCCACAGAAACTAAGCATTCCTGGCTGCCAAATAGTACCTCAGCAAGGGCTGAAGCAATTCTTTTTTTCCCGACTCTGTCCGGCCCAAAGAAAGTAAGCCAATTATCCCCTTTACAGTTCATGCCACGAGAGCTCCGATACCTTTGCCGTAATTGGGATACAGCTTGGCTGACAGAATTGACAGCTTCATCTTGCCAGTCAACTTTTTCAGCAAGAGCTTTCCTAATGGACTTGTAATCTCCTAGATCAAACTGCTCTCCTGATGTCAGACCGGAGCATGATGAAGATTGGGCAAACTGATATGAAGTAGTCTCACTATTTGCATCAAAATCAGCAGACACAGAACCTGAGAAGTGCTGAAGATTTTCTTTGTGATTTGGCGATTTTGCGGTGTTCGATTCCTGACTGGTTGATGCATATATTGTTCCCAACTTTAAATCTGTGGTTACAGGAGGAACAAATGAAGATGGTGTGCGTCCAGAACAAGAGCTCGGACTTTGCTGTGGGTGATGGAACCACCGCACACCTTTATCAGTTTGCTGAGCTATGCTGGGGACATCTACATGTAAACCGGAGAGGAAATTCATATTCCTACCTTCGGAGGTGCATGATATCGATGCAGTACCCTTTGGTAGAAAATTTTGTTGCATGTGAACTTGTCTGCTAGGACTTTGATTGGGAAATAGACTTTCATTGATAGACAGGTCATCGCCGCTTCTTTGCTTCTTGTCTGTAGAAAACTGAGGGCACTCAACTATTGGAACATTAGACATGGAGGGGTTAATATCTAACTTTGGGAACATTGGAGTACGGTGGAGACGTTGGCAAATATCATTCCATTTTTTCTGCAACCCCGAAACTTTAGCACTTAACATGGAATCACCAGCATTAGTCTGCACTGAATGACAAAGGACTTTCTTAAAATACAATTATAATTTTATCAATGAAATACAGCATATGGCCAGTGCTAACTGCAAACTCACCTTTGCCACACCCTCTCCTTTGCTTGTGTCAACAGCTGCCATTCGTAACCAAGACGGCAAGTTTTCGGAATACTGATCAGCAACCGAAACTGTGGATCCTGACTTCATAACGGCATCAACTTCTTGTTCACACTTCTCATTGCAAAAGTTACATCGAGGAATAGATTGGTTTCTTCCACTTAAAGGACTCCTCAAATCTGATGGTGTAGGAAATAAGCCACCAAATGGAACAAATGACCTCATCAAGCTGTAAGAATATCATGAGCATGGAACATCAGAACCATGAGACCTATAGACATCAGAACTAAATACAATACTAAGATACTATATTCAAATACAATTTCTCCATTTCTTCAACTGACACCTGCAACTCAACATTAAAAGACATAGTTCCAATTCCATATAAAAGACATTCGAAGGGAAACAACAGCAACAACAAAAACTCACCTGGATTTGGGGTAAGCCCCATCAAAAGAACTCTCGGAAGAAGTAATAGGCAACAATTGCAAATCCCAATCTTTTTCTATATTGGGAAACTTATCAGAAAACTTCCTATATATTTCAACACTATCTACAGCTCCAATCAACCATAATCTCCGTCCAAAATCTTGCATTAAACCTGTTAATTTCAGAACCAAGGAACTAACAAAATCACCTAAGACCCCATCCAAAATCAACCCTTTTAAGTCCCCAAAATGTAACACCACTCCCCCTCCTCCTGAACCATTACTCTTCTCCAAAATAGCTTCCACTTCCTTCAACTTTAACCCCATTTTTTCGTCATTTCCCTCATTCATCTCCTTTTCTATGGATATCACAATCAACCCAGATAGATCACCATTCAAGATGCCACATTTCCCCTTTGTTAAACTCTCTGTAAATGCCCTCAAAGCTTCCATGGCACAAACACCAACAAGCAATGGACTTTTCCCGGTCTTTTTAACCATGACTTCACTAATTCTCTTACAATTATCATCAACCCCGTCCTCTTGCCGGGGGAACAGCAAATTATACCCGACCCGACCAGAAACTGAATCTGTTAAGTTACACAGAAATATAGGCGGGCAATGGGAACGTGAAAACCGAGAAGAAACTTGAGTTACCGGCGGGCGAACTAATGCTAACTTTATGTCACAGCTCCGAAACCCTGCTTCCCCGAAAACCCGACTCACAATCGGATCGTCGAGAATGGATAAAATGAAGTACTTAAGCTCAACTTTCAAAATTGACTGCGTTTGGGAGCAACCGGTGGCGTTGGCGTTATTATTGCTACTGTGTAACTGTTGTAAATGGTAACTTTCTGGATGGCGCCGTTGACTAGCTTGCGACCGTTTGATTGCCGCCATCAGTGAGTTGGAGATCGGAGGGTCCTCGACGGACTTCGATGAAGGCAAACGGTCGAGAGAAACTCCGACGGAAAGCTCCAACGCGCGGAATTGAAGTCGGGACGGGTACGCGCTGCTACGTGCTCGTGAACATGCATCTCGGAGAGTGGATGAAGGTAAGGAAAGCAGCGCCGACACCGCGTGGAGTGATGTCGTTTGTGCATGGCTCCTTCGACGCGCTACGGCTACAGCCTCGTCTAAAGCACGTGCCGCTTCTTCCGTTAAGAATTGCCGAGCTGCGGTTACCGACGTCGGCATCGCCGGCCAGCACCAAAAGAAAAACTACACAAAGAAAGAAACAAATATTAATTTAAAAGCCCCCTAAACCAGAACCCCATATTGAATGCAAATACTAAAAAACACCCATTAAATCTACACGTGAAAAAAAAGGCAATAAACTACAAATCACTGCTTTGCTAAGATCAAAATTAATGAAAACGAACTAAAATAAAGATAAACCCAGATGTTAATTTCCTACAAAAAGAAGACAATATTCAAAAGCTTTAAAAAAACGATACCTTTATAGATGGATTCAAAGGGTCCTCACATGCCCAGCTAAAATACTAAAAAAGAAACAAGACATGGGTAAGTGGTAGGAACACAGAACAAAAAAATATATTGATATCAGAAATGGAGTCCTTATCCAAAAACCCAAGAGAATTTTGTCCGAATCAAAAGGAAGGGAATAGTAAAGCGAGGATGGAGACCGCAGGTTTTAAGTCAAGAGTTGTTCTAGTGAGAGGCGGAGGAAAATGGAAGAGACGCCGCTGGAAACAGCGACGGCGATAGCAAAATCGGAAAGAGAGGGAACGATTCCGGGATTTTAGCAGAAGATTGAAGGGAAAAGGAGAAAGAACTGAAAACAAGGATGAAAGATGAAAGAAAGGGCGAGTTTAAGGAGATAAGCCGAAGAGGATACAGCCAAAGGGGTATTATTGATTTTTTTCTTTTTTCATTTGGATTTTAAACAAGTACTAATAAAGTTATAAACTTTGTAGCTAATAAAGATTTAATTTTTATAAAACATGAACCAATAATTATTGTGGGTCCATAAGTCAGATTTGTAATTAAACCCGATACTTTTTTGCAGGGAAGGTTTACTTCGAAAACTTTTTGAAATAATTTCTGGGGGAAGCGTGGAACTTGGAAGAGAATTGGTTTAGAGTGTGTATTGTGAGTGGGGTCATGTCAGCGAAAAGGAACAAACCGATTGTGAGCATAGATTCTCCATCACTCAAAGAAAACATATTCTCACCATTTCTTTCTCCTATTACTAGTATTATTTAATTATTTTTCATTTGTTTTTGCCAAAAATACATGAATATTATCTTTAAATCCCACAATATAATAGATGTCAGATTATTTTTTAAAATATTATAATTATTACAGCAAAAAGTAAAGTCGGATAGATTACAATCCAACTTTAAACAGTAAATTCTATTAGACTGAAGTTAAAACTTTTTCTCACCATTTTCAAGATTTTTAATTAAAAAATTAGAGATGAACAGTGAAGTCGAATCATTTTCCTACTGACTTCATTTTTACTCTAGCATATACTATAAATTTGAAATTAATGACAAGTACAATATTTTTAGGGGGGAAATCTGTTGTCATATTTAAGTAATCTAGTCTAGGGATGGGCACGGGTCGAGTCGCGTCGGGTTTTTGGCCCACCCGAACCTGAAACTAATTATCTTAAAACTGACCCGACCCGACCCGATCTAATTCTTTAAAAAATTCGACCCGACCCGAAGATAAATATTTTAAACCCGACCCCGATTCGACCTGACCTATAGAAGAAAAAAATTAATTTTAGGGACCTAATTATAAAAAATAATTTTAAGAGACATAATTATAAAAAATAATAATTTTAAGGATAAAATGTAAATAAAAAAATTAATTTTAAAGACCTAATTATAAAAAAATATATATATAAAAAGAGGGAGTATTATTACAAATACCCTTAAAAATTTAGGAGAAAATTAGACTATTAGTCCCGAGTCGGGTCGGGTCGGATATTTTCACCCTAAAACCCGAACCCGATCCGACCTGATCTCACCCTACACAAAAATCTGACACGACTCGAACCCGATTTTTTTTTATAAAAATACCCGACCCGATCGGGCCGGGTCGGGTCGAAACCTGTCGGATCCAGGTGCCTTTGCCCATCCCTAATATGATCAGATGAAACGTATATATAGTTTAATAAAATTATAAAATCACAAAATATGTAATTGTTTTTGGAATAATTGATTATTATTATTTAATAAAAGTGTTATTACAATACGTATATAATATGGAATGAGTTTTCCATAAGGTAGATGTCATGTCCACCGAAGCAAATGGGACAAAGAAAGGAGCAGTGGAGTCACTTTCGAGATAGCTTTGAGCCCTAAAACCAGCTTTTCTATTTCTTTAGGGGAAGAAGCGGATAGCAAACAAAATTAAATAATAAATAAATGGGTAAAAGAAAGAGAGAAAAAAAGTTCATTTTTATATTATGATAAATACACAAAGGTTCGGGGTCCTAATAATCAATATTTGGGCTTAATTGTAGATAAATAGTTTATTTTTTTAGGGAGATAGGTGGCTTTCACATTACTTGGGAACATAGGATAAATCCACAATAAATGTAAAGTTGTTAGTACGTTAGAAAGAAACGGTTTTGTCTTTCGAACCAAAAAAAAACGGTTTTGTCTGAAAATTTCTCAAAGTCGGCAATTGCTATATGTGGTGTAAAATTATCCTCAGCTAAGGAGGACTTCAGTCGACCATTGGGTGTTGCAAGGGTCAAAAGCGTGAAGAGTGAAAAATTAAGGGTTGAAACTGTAAAATGATATGAAAATATATGAATTCTGTTTAAAAAATGTGTGATATGTTTTGCATATTTTTTTATTATCAAACAATACATGTATGCATCTCCCCTTTAATCACTCAATGAATATATGTTTAAAATGTTATATCTAAACACTTCAAAAAGTTAATATCTATCTACTATCTAGTAATGTGAGATTTACTTTGTTGAAATTTCAAATCTCACATTGATTATATGTTAATTTTTTCAAAGTGTATTTCTTTTTAATATGTTGTTGTGATGCAAATATAGTATTTGTTTAACTTTTTTAGTTTTTTTAAAGACGACACACCCAACATGCATTACTGATACTCGAACTCAAGTCCTAAGAAATGATAAATATCTACCTTTGCCACCAAGACACAAGGGAATTAGCTTTTTCCAAGTGTATTAATACCAAATATATATTGTATTATTTATACTTATAATTATATCAAATGTGAATTGTTTACTATTAACATAAATAAACACAACGACATCGGTGTAAATAACTTTTTATAATATTTTTATTTTGTATGAATTTAAAAGTTTAATATAAAAATATAATATATCTCTATTTAATTAAAAAACGAAAAAAATGAAAAATCCAATTGAATTCAGTAATGTCCAAGGCATGTGTAATCCTGCTAGCGTCGCAGTCATGAAAAAGAACAGGTCCAACATTTGCACTACTTTTTCCACGATTGACCCCTTCCCTTATTTTACAATTATCGAAACCATCACTTTTACTCTTATTTTATATTATAGATCGACGATATAGTAAAAAATTGGTATCAATTTTTCGTTTAATATTTACATTAGGTTTTACGCAATGTATACCTTTTCTCATTTTATATAGATTATTTTAATTAAATTTGATTCAAGAAAATAAATTATTATACATCATTAAAATCACTTATTGAATTTGAAATAATGTAATTTTTAGCTGAAATGAAACTACTAGAAAATTTTCGTTGATTTTTTGCTCATAAATTAAATTATACCAATCCAACCGGAAAATTATCGTTTTTTTTTAATTTAAAAAATGAGCCCATACACATTTAAGATATTTTCGGTTTGAAAGCAAGGTGGGCCATTCCTGGCCACTCATGTAACATCTTTATGTTTCCGTATCCACACATTTGGAGATCATTTCATCATAGTGTTTTTCTTTTATTATTCAAATAAAAGATTTTTTATTGAAAAATAATAACTCACGTGTCTCGTTAAAAAAAATTTAAATTTAAATGGCGAAAAAAATACACATGATGGTATATACATCATAAGAGAAAAAGCGACATGTACAAAAACGCTACATGAAAAACAAAAGGGTACTCAGTACGTACGATCCCGAGTAACAAGTATATCAACCGTAGGCGGAGGTATCGTGAATGTCCATTCTCCCACCAGATGCCCCCGAGCCAAGCTCGCCAACTTATCTGCAACCATATTCGCCTTTCGAAAGACATGATTCACAGTGATATCCCAATCTCGACTCAAATAATTCTTTATGCTCACCACCAAAACATTATCATGAAGGCACAAAGAGGTGTTGCCAATAATCTTAACCACAATAACATTATCAATCTCAAAATCAATACGGCGATATCCAAGATCCTAATTATATCTCAAAGCCTCGTACGCTGCCCATAACTCGGCCATAATCACCGAACAAACGCCAATATTTTTCGAAAAACTAAATAACCAAATAAAAGATCTTTAGTAAGTGCGTCATTTTAAAGTTTATATTTAAAATTTTAAAACTTAATGTTTATGAGTTAAAACATAAATTTATGGTTATATTATCTTAAATTTTAAATCTTAGCATTTAAATTTTAAATTATAACCTATATCTAATATTTTATTGATCATTAACAATTTTAAATCAATAAAATTAAATTTTAATCTTCATTTTAAAAAAACTTATTAATTTTAAAATTAAATTAATTGTGTCTTACTTCTCCTTCAAATTAAGGGTTTTTAATTATTAATTTATTTCAAAACTTATGATAACTCAACAATTGTCAAATTAATAATATCAAGTATTTGGATTATGTCTTCAAACCAAAACATTAGTTCAAATAATAATATAGATAATAAAAAAACATATTAAACAATCAAACGATTCAAACCCAAGTATTAAAAAGGTTACACTTTATATTTGCATTTTGTTTGCCCTTTTTTTTATATCTAAGAGATAAAATGTTATGTAGTGTTAAATCAAGTCAAATTTGTGGTGCACAACGATCCACATTGCCTTTATTTCTGTGTCATCCTATTCTCTGTTATGCAGTGATGGATTAGGATGTTAGGCACTGTCTTATTTTTTAAATATAGTTTAAATGTTTTTAATTTTTTATTAATCATTTAATTTATAATTTTATAATTTTTTCAAAAATTTTCACTCCTAAATGTTTAGTATAATTTTCTAAAATTTATTATATGAGATGGAAATCCTCGGTCCTTTTCAGTACTCTTACTTATGTTTTCAAGCTCAAAATTAGGTTTAGAATTTTATACTAAGATTTAAAAAATTTAAGGTATGATGTATTTTTAAAGTATAAGGGGTAGAGTTTAAGATTTAAAATTTAAAATTTAATTTTGTAATATTTTTTAGAGAAAAAAAAATCAAACAATTTTTACTTATAAACACAGACAAAGTCACGTCGTAGTTGAGAGGGACCATGACCCCAACTCCGATGATTTTGATATTATTGAAGTTAAATAATATATTTCAATTTTTTATAGTTGAATTGTTTTTAAGGATACTATTAGTTTAAAAATCAAAGAAAATAAGTTATGACCACAGTTTTTTATTTAATTACTTTTAACTCGTTTCAACTAATATTGATAAAATTAATCTTTAACTCTTTAATTTATAATTTAATTATTTTGAAGGTCCCGCTCGATTCAAAATTAAACAATTTAATTTTCTTATAATTCAGTCTTGACTCTATCCTTATGTATGACTGATAATAGAAATATTTTTTTTACATCGAGATAAAGGCCCTGTTTGGTAAATAGCGGTTTGGGCAAAAATTAGAGGTTTGAGGCATAATTAGAGGTTTGACTAGTCAAATCCGCTAATATTGATGTTTGGTAAATAGCGGATTGAAAGAGCGGATTGAGGTGAAAAAGCTAATTTTGAAAAAGCTCCTAATATGAGCTTTTTGAGATTAGAGGTTTGATATTAGAGTTGGAATGACTCTTTTACCCTTAACAATTACCAAAAATCTCCAAATAACCTAAATAAAATAATAATATTTTTAATATAAATAATAACATATTAAATATTGGACTTATTTGTTGTTACTACTAATTTATATGGTGACATTTGTAAGTTAATTCTATTTTTTATTATCACATATTTATATGTGCATATAAAAAATTTAATAATTATATAAATAATAAATTAATATATAAATATTTTAAATATGTTTAGGAAATTTATATTAAAAAATATTTTTTTACAAATCTAATTAATATTTATTAGATACAAAATATTAATAACTGATAAATTATTCAAACAAGTATTAAATATAATCATGTCCTTATATGTCATTTTGCTTGTTTAAATAATCAAACAGCTATCAGTTATCAGTTGATTTTACCAAACACTTTTATACAATCAGCTAATGCAATCCGCTAGTCAAATCAGCTAATGCAATCAGCTATCCGCTATCAGCTAATGTAATCCGCTATCAGCTATCAGCTATCCGCTAATTGCCAAACAGGGCCAAAATATTTTTGGAAAATGACCAAGAATTTTGATTTGAGATGACCGCATTCATATTTATGACTGCTCTTCTTGAACTTTTTATGTTTTGAGTTTTATATTTTATGCGAACAATCTAAATCTCTTAACGTGTATTTGACATAGACATTTGTGATGCATATACTAATTTAGGTAATTCTATTTGTATAGTTAAAAAAAATCAAAATAGGTTGATTACTTGGTTAAATTAAAAAAAAACACTAATAAACACAATTGGCATTGGAATCTAAAGGTAAAAATTATCATTATCTTTTCTATCTTATATGGTTTTGATGTTTCGCTTTTTAGTTTTGTATCAAAAATTATTGTCTTTTATATTTTTTTTAATTGTGACAACTTTAATTGAGCAATGAATTGAGATACAATATTAAATAGAATTAATAATTATACAAAAAAAGTAAATAAAAGACATAATATGTAACGCAATATAAAAAAATATAACACTATATAGAATTATCAAAAGGTTACACAAATCTTTATATCATATAACTAAATACTTACATTAAGCCAAAAGTATATTCAAAATCGTTTATATTTGAACCCAACAAGTGTTCCGTGGAAAAACGGATGATATTTATCTCAGGAGATATAAGTTCAAATCGCTTTGTCTACAAAGTGTATGTGTATTGTCAAAGAGTTAAGAATGCGTATGAACAAATACTATTTTATAATCATCTTTAGACCATTAAAAAATTATTTATTCTTAATCATATGATTCTACAATTTAATTAATATGGAGTAGTGTTTTTATGTTATGTTTTTATTTGGATGAAGCGATAATCAGATATGAAATTAGGTGCGAGTTGATTTTTTTGGAAAAGTTGGCATTGCCAATTGCCAAGCCATTCCTTGCTGACGTGTCAATTTCCATAAGGACCTCATCTACGAAAAATTATTAGATATATGGCTCACTACGTTATTTATGATCTTATCTAATAAAAAAATCATTATGAATAATTTGTTACCTCAGGACCATCTAATAATTTTTTATTAAAGTGCAAACTGTGGGTCCCCCTTGTTTTTAGGCGAAAGATCCATGTTAGCACGTACATGATAGGTTAGGACCGCATAGTCATTTACTCTTTTTATTTTTATTTTTTGAACCGGTACACTTTTTATTTTTTAAACCAATAGCATATTAACGCGCGGGGATAGCTCCAAAGAGGAGATAGAAAAAAAGTACTATTTTGATTTGATGTGTTTCTTGTTTTGTTTTCCGTATTATATTTTAGGGTAAACTAGTTGTTTGATGCCTCACCTATTTTAGTACTTTTATTTTAGTCATTCAGTTTTTTTTTTGACAAAAATAATAACTAACGTTATGTGTTATTTATATTTTGGTATCTCTCCATTAAAAATTAACTACAAAGTTGAGGTGATGTTTTTTTTTTTATGTTTTATCTCACCTCATAAAAAGTGTCAATGTCAGCTTACCATTAATATTTAACGACGTGGTATTAAAATAGAAACAAAACGTAACGGTAGACATCATTTTGTAAAAAAAATAGTTAGGTGATCAAAATAGAAATTCAAAAATAAGTGAGGTGCCAAATAGATAATTTATCCTATATTTTAGAGAATGAGCGGATTAAACACGTAGTCTCTTAATCATGTATCAGTTACTACTTGATTGATTTTTTTAATGTAATTAATTAAAAATTATAAAATATATATTTAAAAATTACTTGATTGAAATTTTTTAAAATATATTTTCATATTTTTATAATAATAAATTTTAAGTTATAAAAAGTTAAAATTAAAAAAAAAATTGACCACGAAAATCTCAACGTATGACAATTTTAATGGGACGGAAGGAATAGTAAATTTTAGTTCTATAATCGCTTGTATATTTTTTTGAATTAAGTTGTATAATGGATTGTAAAAATTGTAAAATGATCATTTGATTAATTTTTTTTACTAAAGATCATTTGATTAATTGAAAGTTACGTCGTGGTATATGATATTTTTTAGGAAGGATTGAATGGTAATTAATCAAAAATTATATAATAATAAATTTAGTGTTCAAACTTCTTAAAAATATTTTTATTCTAACATTTCTTGAAAAATCATATGTATCCTCTATGCCACATTATCATTCATACGTGACATGTCACGTCAACGCGTTAACAATTAACGTTAGTTAAATAATTATATTGATGTAATTTGCGAGTTTTAGGGTCAATTTGATAATTTTTATGTAACGACTAAATTGTTTATTTGGTACGAACTCAATAAGAAAAATACCCATTAAACTTTAAGTAGATAGATTGATGGTAAATATCGGTAATCATAAAGTTAATCTTCTTTTTTGAATATAATAGTGTGATTAGTATTTGCTCATATTTTTTCTCAACCTTTTAACGATACACATACAAATTTAAGTCTCCTAAAATGAACAATATCTCATCTTTCACTGGAGCCACTTAAACAAATTCAAAATTAGTCTTTTTAATTTAAAAGTTTTGTTCACTTCCGGTCCCAATGACCTACTTTAGAAATTTACATGTACGGCCCGATTGGCAACTCTTAAAAAAATATTTTTAAGTTTATCCATTCATTAAATATTGTTTAATTCCCAATCATTTAATGTACATGCAAAATTTGTTAAATTATTTTTGCTAGATTTTTTTAATGGATTATATCTAGGAAGAGGGAAAAGAAAAGTTGTTCAAATCCGATATTAAATTCACAATCTATGAAAATGAAGGGTGTCAACCGAGAGCTTTTAATCACTTACTTTAGACAGTTGGACTCGTACACAAAATTATATAACTTATACATAGATAATAGTAAACTCATAATTTATTATTTTTATACAAAATCTTGGTTATCTAAATTATCTTTAATCCCATTAAATTTAAAAATATCAAGATATCGATCGTTTTAATAAACCTGATAAAAGGTCCTCTAAAATATTACAATGATAAAATGTCAAACGAACTAAAATTTAATAGAATAATATTGAGATTTTGTTTGGTGTGATGATGGAAATGAGGAAGGGCGTTTTTTTACTTAAAAGGAACTGAATTCCAATTTTTATACCTCTCGTTATTTATATTATATAGTTTGCTAATTTAATTCATGGTTCCACCAAAAGGAACAATCACAGTGTTCGTTATTGAAAAAAATGCCAAGTAGGCCGTGGGAATATATATTATATACTAGAAGTCAAACATTTTAGAATTAGTTTAGAAGCTGAATGGGAAAGTGGACCTACAAGTCGTGCCTATGTTGTTTATACGAACATGTGCTATACCATTACCAGTTGAGAAGGTAGTGTTCTGTTCTGAGTTGAACAAATATATTTGAATTACAGTACTTTTTTTTTAATTTCTCTCTCATCTATAATTTAGATAGTCAATAGTATAGAATAGATGCTCACCTCAGCCTCAGCCAATCACCAGTCGCTATCGACTATTCAGCCTCTCAATCGCCCAAGGGACTCACCCTTTCTCCCAAAAGCTCTTCGCCTCGTCACACCTTTTTTCAAATTTTGGAGTTACTTAACTTAATTTGTCACCACCATTTCATTTTTTAAAGATATTGACCTCATTAACAACTTTATCTAAATTTAATTAAAGAAAAAAGAGTGTTAAAGTTTTATTAATACAAATTGAGCAAGACATTTTTTACACGAAAAACTATTACAACTAAAGTAGCAACCTATCAGAAACAGACAAAAAAAAAACCTCTGATGGTATGAGAAAATGCATGAACCATACCACAAGAACTAAAAAACACAAATTAACAATTAAGTTTTCGATGGACGAAAGAGATTTGTCAATTATACTCCGCAATAAAGGATGCACAATTTGAAACAAGATTCGCAAAAATTAATGGAATAAAAATAGGGGCATTGATCCATTTAACTGCAATCAAGCTATCAGACTCAATAATCAAAGGATACGTCTGACTCCATAGTGTAGACGAGAAAATTTGACATGCTTTTAAAATAGCATTTAACTCTGCACTAGTCAGATTCGACAATTCAATTGACTTTGAGAATATTACCAACAGGAACCCAAGTGGTCTCGAAGAATTCCGCCTATTCCACCTTGGCCAAAGTTCCTTGAAACAAATGCGTCAACATAAAACTTAAGGAAACCCAGGGGAGGAGCCACCCAATCCCCAACAGAGGGTATAAGATGTCGTCTGATGACAACGTTGCAGTGATTAAAATTACGAGTAAAATCCATCAAAGAAAGAATAGATGTATGCCATTTATATTTGTACCAAAAAACAATGCGCAAAACAGTCAGATCGAAAATTTGGTATTTGTTAAAAAAATTCTTATTGAGAACGATTTCATTTCTACACAACCAGACTGTCCAAACAAGACTAAAAAAGTTAACCTCAAAACGAGCTTTGATGTCGAAGATACCGGTTGGTTCTCCCAAGCTTCAAGGAGAGATTTCGGATTATCCGGCATAATTAAGTGAATATTACAACATCTACACCACCGCTACCATGACCTCCACACAATGTTGCAGAAACAAAAAATGTGATTAACCGTTTCAGGCGCCTCAGAACAAAACACACAAACAAACAACTCAAACGTCGCTACACTATGCTTTCTCAACTCAGTTAGAGTGGGGATTCTGTTTTGGATAGCTCTCCAAATTTAAAAACGTGTCAAAATTCGACACAAGCAAGCGACTCAAAATGTCTGACTTCATAGTGTAGATGAGAAAATTTGACACACTTGTTAGAAAATAGGCGTTAATCCAAGAATAAATAATAAGATAAATAATATTATTTAAATGAACAATACAAAATTAAGATCAATACAACAATATATAAATCAAACCGATTTGGAACCAAAAGAAACGTGTTGAGGCCTGCACGAACGCAGTTTCCTTAAGACAGATTTTCGGCCACTCCTATGGTGCTCGAGTTCATTGGTCGTCTGTCTCCCAGGATACAACAACATAAGATCAACCACAGTTGCACTACTGTGGAGATCACGAACTGACCCTTGCCTTCGCCTATCACCGAAAACCACTTGTAAAATCCACAGATTAAAACAATAAAAATTTTCTGTGGTTTTGAGTTGTATGAAACCTAGAAGGTTTACTCCCTATTTATAGGAGTGTCATGAGGGTATAAGTGGAAATTTGACCTAATGGAGCATTCAATATTGAGAATCAATTGATTCTCCTATAAAGCAATTTCCAAAATTATTATCTGAATTAAAGGTAACTTCTAATATTTACCCTTTTAATTCCAAGATAAAATTTGGCAAATTTATGCTTTTATTTGAGGAAAATTCATTTTAAATTTGGGTCAAAATATCTGCAAGCCCACGAAGGACCAGACCGGTTCAGACATTTGCGTTACCCACATCGTGCACGTCTGCACATTTACGAACCAACAATTGGTTCCACATTTTCCTCAACAACATTTGAATCAATTTCTTATTCAAAGCTCCAAAATTATCAAATTTTTCCAACAATCCCCCACATGAATGAAATTGATTTAATCAAAAATATTTTGACTCGATGTGGTGATAGATTCTACGATCGATAGCTGCATAGGATAGATAGGTGTCCACCCTTGAACCTTCCCTTGTGAAAGTATATTTACTTTACTAGCTGACCAGTAGACGTAATGTCCTTGAACTGTTCTGCCGTTTGTGTAAACGATGATATACTTCACACAACTACCTTTCTGACAAGAGTATTAGTTCTCATGGGTATGTCCATATGGCCGTGGACATCGCCTGGTTCTGCAAGAGTTTGAAAGAACTATGCCCAATAGTCTCATTGAAGCGGCCCCACTTCACTCTCACATAGGTGACTTATGTTGCTTGACTCACAAAAGCACACAATGGTCATTAAAAGCATTGCTTAGCCTAAATCACTTTGATCACCGTTTACATCATAGGAATGGACTTGGGGATAAGAGCCCCTACAGTGACCGCACAGGTCTATGCAATTAGGTTGTCCCTTTGAACCTAGATCTTGGGATCTCCAGTCAACTAGGTAGGGTTTTCCTTCACATAGCACCTTAAATTTACATGGGCTTTAGTCTCATTCCTTTAGATGTTTTCTCAACTTGATCTCAATTTAACCCTTTGGTTAATGGATTCACAACGTTATTCTTTGATTTCAAAAAATCAATGGAGATAATTTCATTTGAGATCATTTGTCTAACGGTATTATGTCGACAACGCATATGTCTCGACTTACCATTATACACAAAGCTCTATGTCCTACCTATTGTGGGCATTGGCTTTGGTCGTTCAGGAATATCCTCCAAGAAATTTGTAAAGTCATTCGACTTCTTTTCTAGACTTGTCTAGAACTTCAAAATCAGATTCTATTATGGATTTGATTATAACCATTTTTCTTGAGGATTTTCATGACACGGTTCCTCTTCCCAAAGTGAAGACATATCCACTCATGCCTTTGATATCTTGAATATCATATATCCAATCGCATCGGAGTATCCTTCTAAATAGAAGAATCTCTGGAATAATGCAATTCATAATCTCGAGTATATCTAAGATATCTCAATGCCCTCACAATTGCTTTCCAGTGATTTTCACTTGAATTGCTTGTGAATCTACTTGAACTGCTCACAGTAGAAACAATATCTGGTTTATTGAATCTACTTGGTCAACACTTTGGTCTTTGTTCTTGGACAAAAGTTGGCATGTATTTATTGAAGTTATGGCTATGCCGGAAACATCCTTGCCAAACTTCTCTTGCTCGCGTAGTGTGACTACGTCAATATGAGACCTTCAAGTCATCGTTTGATTTGGATTCCCAAAATCAAATATGTTAATCTCATGTTTTTCATGTCAATCTTGAATTTGACAAGTCTTTGGTATGTTTACCATTTTATTGTTGTTTTCAACAATGAATATGTTATTAACATACAAACATAGAATAAAATATCCAATGTAAGTAGTTTTGACATATACACATTTGTCACACTCATTTATTTTGAATTCGTTTGTCATCATGACATTATCGAACTTATCATGTCTTTACTTTGGTGCTTGTTTAAGTCTATACAAGGACTTCACCAATCTACATACTTTTCTCTCTTGACTTGAAACTACATAACCCTCAGGTTGTTCCATGTATATTTCTTCATCAAGATCTTCATTTAGAAAAGTTCTTTTAACATCTATTTAATGTACGTCTAGATTTCTCAAAGCGACAATTGTAAGTATCATACTTATGGAGGTTATACTTACATGAGAGTATGTATCGAAATAGTTAAGACATTTGGTAACCTTTTATTACCAATTTGGCCTTATACTTATCAATTGTTCCATCTACTTTCATTTTTCGTTTGAAATTTCGTTCAAAACTTAGTGGTTTAATTCGCGGAGGAAGATCCACTAATTCCCCACGTATAGTTTTGCATGATGGAATCAATTTCACTCTTAATGGCATCATTCCATAAGGTGCTTTCAAATGAATGTATAACATCATTATACGTTTGAGTTTCAACCTCTCGCATAAAGTTTAGAAAAATGATCCAAAGTATTTTTCTACCCTTGCTTGTTTACCTCTTTGGCTCTATTTCAAGCTCAAACCCTTGTTGATCATTTGAGTCATCTTTATCGATAATCTCCGAAGTTCGTTTCATTGAACTTTGACCAACTTCCCTAGCTTTACAAGGGAATATATCTTCCATTATTGTATGCTTGTGAATCTCAGGGTTCTTCGATTCATACACAAGAAATCGATATACATTGCTATGTTCTATATAGCCAATAAAAATACAATCCACAATTTTTAGGGATCTATTCTCAGTTGCTTTAGTAATGGGTCATTACTTTTGCAAGACACCCCACATTTTCAAGTAGTTGTAGGAAGGTTTAATTACCTTTCATAACTTATATGGTGTCTAGTCTCTTTAATTACGGAGAATCTTGTTTAAAAGGTAATTAGCTTATAGAACAGCTTCCCCCACATGTTAGGCACATTATAGTACCAACGTTACTCATATAGAGCTTCTCCTCATCTTAAACCTTTAATTAAGTTTGAAATTCAACATCATGCTCATAGAGAACAATTTTCACTATAGCTTCATCTTTACATTATTTTTGTGCTATCATCAATGAAGGTAATAAACATATTCCTTCAACCAATATGTTGTCATATCAATTGTTATGGCAACAACATTGCCCTCGTTTGAAAGTTTATGGTCTAAAGACTTGTTCCTCATCTTATGGCAATTGAAGCATTTTTTCATGAAATTTTGCTTATAGAACACACCGCCCAATTTACGGTTTGAAGTCGTTTTTTACTTCTACTACGTTTGCCATGATAATATTTATCTTAGCAATATTTACCTTAGTAACATTTGAAGGTGGTAACAATATTTACCTTATCCTCTCTAATAATAGGAGGATCGTCCTTCAGATATTTAACTAGGTTTATCATGGTCAATTATGCAACATCTTTTGTTGCCATGTATGAAATTCTTTCCAATAAATTTCACTGATTTTTCCATTGTCTCACGTAGACACAATCCAGAACCAAGAATTATGAATCTGTTAAACGTTAAGAATTTAGTCAAAGACTAAAACCAGAAACAGAAACATAATTTCTAACTTTTGTTAGACGACGGAGATTTAGTAAACTAAACCCCAAACAAAAGTTCACACGATATTAATAGAAAGAACAATAATAAACAATGCACCAGGTAGGTAACTTACGAAAGAGAGGTGGTGCACTAGGCACGCTTAAATACCAAGTCTCTCAAAGAACTAATCCTAGACATGCATTTTTTTAAATTTTCTTTCAATCACCGTTTATGGATTTTATTCTTGAAATCATTCCAAGCATGAATGATCAATCGAAATCACTACCTTTGATTCACAACAATTTAGAATCTTCCATTTATGGTCCAACGACCCTTTCGATTCTTAAGCCATTTTTAAACACTGTGCACTTCATAGCATGCATCAGAATAGGCTTTAAGAATTTAATTTTGACATAGAGAATCAAGTTCTTCTATGCTTTGATTCGAGACCTCAGTCAGAATCAGCGCTCTAAATTTGGTAACCAATGTTACTTTCCGAAATAAATTCACCAATTTATTTCCAAAATAAAATCATACTTGATAATAAATTTGAGTTATTATTTTTTCAAAATAAATTCACCAATTTATTTCAAGGTTGAATCATTCTAGATTCTCACGAAATTAAATCCAACAATTTATTTCCCTTAACAAGTTAGAATCAACACATGATTCTAGTACATAAAATAAATTTAATAATTTATTTCCTTTTACACAAATTTAATCATATTTGATTCTTACGGAAATAAATTCCATGATTTATTTTTCTTAACAAGTTAGAATCAACGCATGATTCTAGCATAGAAATAAATTTAATGATTTATTTCCTTTTAAAAAATTGAATCGTACTTGATTCTTACGGAAATAAATTCAATGATTTATTTTCCTTGCAACGTTAGAATCATACAAGATTCTCTTGAAAATAAATTCAATGATTTATTTCCTTTTCCAAAATTAGAATCAACCCAAGATTCTAACGAAGAAATAAATTCAGTGATTTATTTCTCATATATCTTTTGTTAAATATTAGGATTAGTAGCACTAAAACCCAAACCAAAGATATCAAGGCAACAAAATCAAAGTAATTGATCCTTTAATTTTTTTTTATTCTTGTTTTGGAAAGATCACGTAAATCCGTTAAAACGGCAGGAATTAGTTCCCGAAACGAATTATTTACGAGATTTTTGTTTCCACAACAAATCACGATTTCGCTTGAATATTCTGTTCGTCTCTATAAAATTTCTCAAAAGAAATTGTTAGTACAAAATAAAATCCACATAATTTCTAAAAATACAAAAGATCACAATTAAGACAAAAAATGTGACAAAGTTTAATTTATATACATGCCATATTTAAAATGTCCACATTATAAGGTAACACACACTGAATATTACCATAATATATTACATGTTTGGAACTTTATAGTTGGCAAGACCTAGATTTACCATAATGATCCATCTCTCATTTGAAGAATATTTTCCTTGAATAAAATATTATAGCAACTTTCACAAGGAAACAAGCACATTAGGAAACAACTCACAAAAAAAACAATATCCATAAAAGAATTGAATAATCCATGTATAACATAATTTAAAAACATATGTAATTACATATGGTTTTAATATTATCATAAAATACCTTGATATATGGTAATTATTTAGACCAATGAAATGGCGGCGATTGCACCATAAGCTAAGAGTTGGCAGCAACTTAATTTTCTCACCCCATTGATGTAAAATTAGTCGTGCTTTAATGTATGTTGTTCGTCTTGGATTAAAACCGAGAATCTGTCTTAAGATTGTTAGAAAATAGGCGTTAATCCAAGAATAAATAATAAGATAAATAATATTATTTAAATGAACAATACAAAATTAAGATCAATACAACAATATATAAATCAAACCGATTTGGAACCAAAAGAAACGTGTTGAGGCCTGCACGAACGCAGTTTCCTTAAGAAAGATTTTCGGCCACTCCTATGGTGCTCGAGTTCATTGGTCGTCTGTCTCCCAGGATACAACAACATAAGATCAACCACAGTTGCACTACTGTGGAGATCACGAACTGACCCTTGCCTTCGCCTATCACCGAAAACCACTTGTAAAATCCACAGATTAAAACAATAAAAATTTTCTGTGGTTTTGAGTTGTATGAAACCTAGAAGGTTTACTCCCTATTTATAGGAGTGTCATGAGGGTATAAGTGGAAATTTGACCTAATGGAGCATTCAATATTGAGAATCAATTGATTCTCCTATAAAGCAATTTCCAAAATTATTATCTGAATTAAAGGTAACTTCTAATATTTACCCTTTTAATTCCAAGATAAAATTTGGCAAATTTATGCTTTTATTTGAGGAAAATTCATTTTAAATTTGGGTCAAAATATCTGCAAGCCCACGAAGGACCAGACCGGTTCAGACATTTGCGTTACCCACATCGTGCACGTCTGCACATTTACGAACCAACAATTTGTTCTACATTTTCCTCAACAACATTTGAATCAATTTCTTATTCAAAGCTCTAAAATTATCAAATTTTTCCAACAACACTTTCTAAAGAAAGGCTACTATTATTAAATAAATTACTACCCGTAAAAGAATACTTTCAATCCAAACAAGTTAATGTTACTCTCAATAATAATTTTTTATACGAACCAAACGTTTAGATATGTAGAGGTGTTTGGATACCATATTACGATTGCATGAAAATATACTATAGTGTGCAAGTATAACATATTCTTTTTTTTGAACAATTTTTACTTAGGAGGAGGGAAAAGGGAAATTTTGTTCCTACTGAATCTTGAACTCACAACTTAAGAGAAAGAAAAAATGACAACCGAAAGTTTTAACCACTTACTATAAAAATTGTTGACAAATATAACATATTTTAATTCTCTATATATGTAGTATAGTTACACCTTAATTCTTTATGTCCTGTTTATTAGAATAAATTGTAATCACTTTACATAAGTTCAAATATCAATGGTGCATTTGAAAAGCTACAATGTAATTTGATTTAGATGTAATTGAGTGTAATTGCACAATCAAGTTGTGCTTTGACAACTGCCGTGGTTTGTAAGTTTCGATGAAATTTGTGTAATTGAAGGCTCTCAATTACATTCTTTAAATCTTAGAGGAAGACGTGAGAATTGGTGTAATCCTGGTGCAATTTTCACACATAAAATTTATAATTAATATTAATGTAAATTTGATACTTATATAACCGCACAATTGTAATTTATACTTGTAAACATAACAAACATAACTATAGTATCATTATGTTTTGTTAATCAAATATTTTTTAAAAATTTATAATTTTCTTTTTACGCATCCAAACCATCTCATTCCCATTGGTATATGTTTCGGGTGGGTAGTTGGATGAGGCAGGCCTTTTGATATCTGAATATCAGTGGCTGACATCATCATACGTATGAGGTCAAAATACAATATAAAGCAAAAAGACAAATTTTGATTTAATAAAAATGTTTCAATGCTTTTCTTAAAGATTTATACAAGCAATTCCATTAAAAAAGATTTATTCAAGTAATTATGCAAAAAATTATGAATAATTGGAGCACCTGACATTATTATTACCACAATTATCATAAAATTATCAAAACCATTTTTTGCACATATCAAAACTTTTTTAACAAATAATTAACTAGTTATTCAGTATACATCTAATATAAAAACTTTTCTAACAACTAGTAAAGATCATGTAATTTTAAATGAAGTACAAATATTTGTTCAATGTCATGTGCCTTCTTTTGTTATGTTTGTTGCTTCGGTTGAAGTTGTGTGCTCGTAACGTTTCATCTGTTGTTATTTTTGAGATTTAGTTCATCCCTTCTTTCTTTTCTTTGTATTTGTTTTATTTTTAAATGAAGTCGGGTTTTTGTTAAAAAATATTTAAAATTTTATATTTTATT
This sequence comes from Hibiscus tridactylites, assembly GCA_958450335.1. NCBI lineage: Eukaryota > Viridiplantae > Streptophyta > Magnoliopsida > Malvales > Malvaceae > Hibiscus > Hibiscus tridactylites. Next base: position 85,081,724 of record OY288282.1, on the reverse strand, counting down.
TATGTCCATATTATTAGTAAAAAAGAGAGGGAGAGAACATCAAATATGGCATTTTGTTGAATCTTTCACTTTCTACATAAAGCAGCTTTTTGCTCGGATTGGAATTCACCGGCGGACACCACTAAAAAATGTTGACATTTACCGTTGGTTTTGTTCTGTTTTGAGGCCAGACCAAACAACAAACAATCCGGGGACTTGTACTTTTCCATTTCTATCCACGAGGATGTTGGGGTTTTTTTTCCCACCTTTTATTCATAAATTTATACTATATTAATTCCAATATTTCCCGATTATTAGGTTAATGACAGGTAAACCATCAACAAATTAGGTTTAGATTAAGGAAAATTTTACAAGGACAACTTTTTTGTTCATTTTTTCTTCCTTTCTCTTTATTTGGGTTTACTTTTCAGCAATAGAAATTACCTATATTCAAATTTACCATGGCATATTATTGAAAAAATATAATTAAAATATTTTCAACACTAACTAAAATCTAGGGGTAGGAATTTTCGGGTACCCGGTTTATCCGAGTACCTCATTAAACGGCCCATGTCCTAGCTCATTATATCCGGGTATCCGGTTCTTATTTTTTTTTAATTTTAAAATTAAAAAAAATTACATGTTAAACACAAAAATATTTTAAAAAAATTAAACTTAACACTTAAAAAAATATAATACAAACATAGAAAAAATGTAGGGATTTAAACTTAATTTTAGAGTGAAAATATTAAGAAATATAAAATAAAAATATAATTTTAAATATGAAAAATATATATATTAAATTTTATCGGGTCGAGTCGGATACCCGGTAAGGGAAAACTTTCGGCCCGTGTCCCGAGAAATTTGCCGGGTCGGGTAATTTTTTCTCGAAAATTACCCGGTATTTTAGTTTCGGGTCGTCAGATTTTCGGGTTGGGTATTTTTGCCTACCCCTACTAAAATCCTAATAATATAACCAATGAAATAAATCAAAGTTTTAAAACAGCGAAATAAAAAACTCTTATTTTTTTTATAAAATTTAAAAGTTGTTATACTAATTATAAGCTGTCTGGCTAGATGATGCACTAAGTCATTTAAGTAATGTTAATTTTTTTATACAAATATTACAAATGAAGTAAACTAGATTGAAGAAATGTTGTCTACTAGAGTGAGTCCAATAACTAATTTTATTGCATTTTATTGGGAGAAAATATTAGACACAAATTTTAAAACTGATTTATGCTCAGAATAAAGATCTAACTCTCGACTGCTTGTTAAAGTATGAGAGATTCTTTTTATCATCTCAACTTAACTATGTGGTTTCAAATATTATTACTAATATAAATAATATTAAATTAAAGATAAATTTTAGTCGAAATTCTAAAGTGGTGTAAAAAATAAAAGGGATATTGGGGATGGAAGGTGATTTGACTTTGAACAAATCATCATAAAAAAGTAGATTAAAGCCACTAAAATCAAAGAGGATAAAAGGAAAAACAAGCAATTAGCTAGCAAGAGATGGTGGTTTTCATTTCTTTCTTTGTTTGTGGTTCTAACTTTAACGATAAGATGGACACTTTGATCATTTGATGTGACACCATTTGTTCTCAAATTGGAGGAAATAGGATTTCTAAGGGGAGAGGGAAAATCATGAAAGATTTAATGGGTCGGTTTGTGTGCTTGTGGGCCTAACGCATCTTCATCATGAATCCGGTTGAATTTAAATTCAATTCATCTAATGGTATAAATAGTAAAATCGAATTAATCGGTTGAGTAGAGATGGGAATCGATCGGTTCGGGATGGTTTTATATTTTTCATTCCGTTTCCAACACTTATGAGTATAATTTTGGATAATCTTTATTATATGTTTCTCATCTCTATATCCATCGGATCCTTACGGGACCATTCTAAAAAATTAAACAAGATTTACTATTTTACTAACTAAAATATATGATCAATTTTAATTATAAGTCATATACTCAATACACTTAAACATATGGTTGAAGGGAACAAAGTTTTTGTGTAAAATGAATGACAAAAATAGAGAGATAAATAAACTATATAATTAACAAAAAAAGGTAAATTACTAGAGAGGTCACTCAAACTTAATAAGGTTTAAACAAAAGATACATATATTAATAATAAGATAGGCAGATATACATGTAAATGCGAGTTCATTATATATATTTTAAAAAATTGTAAAATATCAAGGATCTATGTGGATAATTTTCGGGGATTCCCATAGTTATTTATATAGTTATAGTTCGAATATAACAATCCTCAATTCTCATCCTCATTTAAGCTTCGATGATAAATTTTTTTCCATCTCCGTTCTTGTAAGTGAAAGTTTCAGTTATTTCTCATCGCCGTTGGTTCATATCCTTACCGTTTTTAGATATTTTATACCCAATTCTCACCCTTGTGAGGCTAAATTTTACTTTTGATTTTAATTTTATAACATGTGATGTTGAAGTTTATTCTTATTAAGGTTTATATTATCGCATTCGTATTTTAAAACAAACTTCAACATCACACATATTATAAAACTAAATCAAAATAAAGATAATAAAGTTGAAGAAATTAGAGAAACAATTCAATCCTCTTAATAAGTCGAAGAAATATTATATGTTCTTTATCTAAAAGGGGAGCAACAGCTCCCTGTTTGATGGATTCGACTACTCTACAATATATTCGATCTCCCACTAAAATGCGAAGCTTAAAAGTGGGAATTACTTCTTCGTATAAAATCAAAAGCATATTTGGGTACTGCAAACTGAAGTACTGAAAACCTTTACTACTTGGGTTTGATAAACTTTACAATTTGGTCCAAATTTTTTTATTTCTAGAAAAAATCTCTCAAAAATCTAAACCATAAGAGATGAAAAAGTAATCTATGGATGATCTCTTTAGATTTTGTTAAAAGGAAATACTCCCCGTAATAATATTGCCTGAATTTGTTTATGTTAGAATTGTGACTCAAATTCTTTTTTTGACCGCCCAAATATTAATAAAAAAACAGTGACAAAAGTAAAAGCCTGCTTTACTTCACCCTTTAAATAAAATTTCTTTTCATATAAGTTTCGTTTGTAATTAAGCAACAGACTCTATAAATAAATATTAAGAATTAATTTTAAAATAATAAGTTGCATTTGCGATCGCTTCTTATCTCGCCGTTATCGTTTTAATACGATAGCAGTTTTAGATTTTTTTTCATGATTTATCGTTATTCTATTCAATAATAATACATTCTGACAAGGAATTCGGGTATGACTATGAGATGGATCTTAAGCCCAAGGTGGGTTAGTATTCTAGTATGGGCTCTGGCTATTAAATAGCCATTGCAAATTTGATCCAGAGCTGTGGGCTTGAGGGAGACCCATGTCCATCTATCTTGCCTGAAAAAATGGGCCCTAAAATTGTTAATATACTTCTATTTTCGAAAATTATAAGTATAGGTTTTACGTGCTGGATGAAAATCCTTTGCCCTTTTTCGTTGTTCTTATTTATGTTCTCACGATCAAAATTAGTGTTAAGGTTTAAAGTTTTATGTTAGGGTTTATGGTTAGTGTTTATGGAATTTAAGGTAGGGTGTACTCCTCAGATTATAGGGTTTAAGATTTAAGGTTAGGGCTTGAAATTTAATTTGGGTAAAGTACACCAATGGTCACCAAAATTTTAGGGCAGGTTCATTTTGGTCACCGAACTTTTAAAAATTTCATTGGGGCCACCCAACTTTTATTTCAGTTTCATTTCGGTCCTTCCCGTTACATTCCGTTCTCTTCCGTTACAAAAGGGTGATGTGGCCCATTAGGTTTTATTTTTCTTATTAAAATAATATTATTTACTTATTTGGAGCTAATTAAAATACTTGAAAAACGGGATTTCCCCCAATTTTTTTGTTTAAAACCCTAAAAATTTAACGTTTTGCTTATCTTTCTTCTATTTCATTCTCTGCACAAAATAGAAGAAGAAAATTTTCCAACATGTTCTTGCGAAAGGATAGTTGTCTTACGCACCGCTTAGACGGATAATAATGCTGAAAATTTTTTTTGGGTGCGTGAATCATGAGCGTCGTTTTGGAAGAAGCTGTAAACTTTTTAGGTGGTATGATCCCCTTTTCAAGTATTTTAATTAGCTGCAAATAAGTAAACAAATATTATTTTAATAAGAAAAATAAAACCTAACGGGCCACATCACCCTTTTATAACAGAAGATAACGGGAGGGACCGAAATGAAACCGAAATAAAAGTTGGGTGACTCCAATGAAATTTTTAAAAGTTCGGTGACCAAAATAAACCCGTCCTAAAAATTAGGTGACCATTGGTGTACTTTACCCATTTAATTTTGTAGTGTTTTTTTTTTTTTTAATGTTGGGGAGCTTTTTATTCAGAATTCCACGCATGCCCTATTACCTTGGGAACTCTAGACAGCACGTCAATGTCCACACCTTATGAGTCACTCCGAAATCATCATAAAATTTACTACATTACATATCAAAGCGTCTTCCTGCATCCTTCTCCGTTTTATTATTTCTTTTCACTACATAGTCAGAGCTTGAATCATGGATTTGAGGAGCTTTGGTTTCGATTCTCCAATCTTCTTAACCCTGGAACACATGCTGGACATCCCAGACCCGGAGGAGAAAGAGAAGACCCGAAACAACCCATCTCGGCGTCTCCAGCCTATGTTCCAGAAGACCATTGAGGTCAAAGTTGCATGAGAATTTTGATTTCGGTCTTGTTTGCTTCGCAGAAAATATTGTGCAAAGGAATGTGCCTATTTTGAAGTTTATCAACATATAAAATAATAAAGTTTGTTCCTTTGTTCATGTCGAAGCCATTATTGTTTTTTTTTTACTGTGAGTGAAGGGTTGAATTCATTAAAGACAGATGGTATGTAATAAAATCCTATGTTTGATAAAATAAACCTTTCTCAAGGTTTGAATAACCAGGTTTACCCTCCAACATCACCACATTCATAGGACCACACTTGTATGAAAGTTGGTTTATTACTTAACTCCCTTCTCCTGCTACCAGCTTCTGTCTTTTTTACTCTTCTTCAATAGATACAACTAGAAACTAAACTACCGTCTCTCAAATGACCCTAACATCCTTCACCTTCACCATTTCCTTCCTCCTAATTATCATTTCGTTATCAAATGAATGTGCTGTTGTTTCCGCCCTCGGCTCAGCCTCCACGGTGGCTGTCACAATCGGCACGGGCACTGTTTGTGGCATCATTGCTGGTGAGCCAATACAGAGAGTCCAATGCTACCGAAATGGACTCAACATTTCAGTTTTGCCCACTGTATCTTTTGAAGCAATCTCTGGGGGAAGAAACTTTTTTTGTGGACTAAGAACAGGTGGATCCAGCATCCATTGTTGGGACACTCAAACTATATTCAATTCAAGTTTCAAGCCAAAGCGTATATATTTCAACATTGACATATCGTTGACTGACTTAGCGGTCGGTGATGACCAGGTTTGTGCTAGGGAGGTGGATTCTGGTATAGCTAGATGCTGGAGAGGAAGCGGTGGTTTGCCATTTCCGTCACCTGGGGTTGGTTTAAGGTTTCGTGCAATCACATCAGGCAGTGGCTTCACTTGTGGGATTCTGAAGAATGACAGCAAAGTGTTGTGTTGGGGTGGTAATAAGATTGGAGTTGAAGTCCAAAGACAGTTTAGTAATCTGTCGATGTCAATTTTGGTTGCTGGAGTTTCTCATGCTTGTGGACTGACTAGAAAAGGGTTATTGGTCTCTAAAGGGAAGAACGAGTCAAGTAAACTGGATGTTCCTTCTAGCTCAGCTTTCGAGTTCTCCGGTGTTTCAGTCGGAGGAAACTTTGGTTGCGGTATTAGGCGAAGAAACGGATTGGTTCAGTGCTGGGGAGGGACAAACAGATCTGCATTTGTTTACGATGTTGTTAAAGATGTTTCGTTTGAGTCGTTGGTTGCTGGTTTGGATTTCATTTGCGGCTTGACAACCAAGAACTTAACAATAATTTGTTGGGGACCTGGATGGTCTAATGGAGTCAATTCAAGGACTGATCTTTCTTTGGGAATGGTAATTCCAGGTCCATGTGTTCAGGTTTCTTGTAATTGTGGTACGTATCTGAATTCTGAGACCCTGTGTTACGGTTCAGGGAACATTTGTAAACCATGTGAGACCGAACTTCCTCTTCCACTGCCACTGTCCCCATTGCTTGCACCAATTCCACCAACAAGGAAGGGCATTAGCAGGCTTTCCTTGGCTTTTTTTACCGTCGGAACAATCGGAGCTTTTGCAGGGATTTGCACTGTTTTTTACTGCTTAAGAGCCGGAATATGTGGCTTCTTGCTTTGCAAGACACATAACTCCGTGCAACCCACGGTTACAGATGCCAATAGAAGCACGACCGTTGTGGATAATAATGATACCATTGCCCCACCTGTAAGAGCATTTTCCATCAGACGCAACAGCTCACGAAGATTAGGACGGGAGAGGAACGGGTCATCATCATCAAAACGTGCAGAGAAAACCCAACATTTTTCACTCCCGGAGCTTGCTAATGCCACCAACAACTTCTCAATGGAAAACAAGATTGGTTCCGGGAGCTTCGGGGTTGTTTACAAAGGCAAACTTCCCGACGGTCGTGAAGTTGCCATTAAAAGAGGGGAAACTTCAGCAAAGGTAACGAAATTCCAAGAGAAAGAAACGGCTTTCGAATCAGAAATAGCATTGTTATCACGGCTTCACCACAAGCACTTGGTTGGGTTAGTTGGATTCTGCCAAGAAAATGAGGAGAGACTATTGGTTTACGACTACATGGCCAATGGGTCACTTTACGACCATCTGCATAACAAAGACAACAGTGAGAAGAGTGACAGCGTTTTAAATTCCTGGAAAATGAGGATCAAAATTTCATTAGATGCAGCAAGAGGGATTGAATACCTCCATAACTATGCAGTGCCACCTATAATTCATCGCGACATTAAGTCGTCAAACATACTATTGGATACGATTTGGACAGCCAGGGTGTCGGATTTTGGACTATCGTTAATGGGACCGGAATGTGATCAAGAATTAATGTCAAGCAGGGCAGTTGGGACAGTTGGATACATTGATCCTGAATATTGTGTAGTGAATGTGTTGACAGCAAAGAGTGATGTGTATGGTTTTGGGGTGGTATTGTTAGAGCTTTTGACAGGAAGGAAAGCTGTTTTTAGGAATGAAGAAGATGGGGCTGGGCCGATTCGAGTGGTTGAGTATGCAATCCCGAGTCTATCGACGGGGGATCTCCGGACAGTGGTAGATCGAAGGGTGGGGGTGCCGGAGATTCACGAGGCCGAGGCAGTGGAGCTGATGGCTTATACAGCTATGCAATGTGTGAATTTGGAAGGAAAAGAGAGGCCTACTATGATTGACATTGTTGCAAATTTGGAGAAATCGTTAACACTTTGCCAGGACAGCCCCGCTAGTCTCTCTTCTAGAACAATTTCCATTCCTTCAGAATGAGGTTTTAGAAGAGTTCATGCAATTTTTTGGATGTTAAAGATCAACTCTATTTTTCTAAAATAACTGGATTAATTTATGAGTTCGTTCCTTTTGTTATTTTAAATGTAAATAAAAGATTGAAAGTGTCAAAAACATGTGCTCTATTGAAGCTCAAGGTTATTGAGATCAGTGGCCACAGACAAAATGGTCCCCACGAGATATACTGTTTGTTTTAAAATTGTTTTTATTTTGGCTTATCTTCTCATTTACATTTAATTCTAAAAGTTAAACAAACTAGATTATTGTAAAACCTTTAAAATCTAATAATTTTACGTGCTCACTCTGAATTAAACATATATAGAAGACCAAGCAAATGGTGTTACTGAACATTAATCAGAGATCATAAGGGGGTTCAAAGCTAATGCTGAGTAGAAGCCTTACATGCTTGTATTTATTTCCCTTCTTGTCGAATAATGGAATGTTCCTAATCCCACTTCTCAACTCTTTTACAGGGAAACATGCTTGCCCTCCGAAATCAGGTCTCCCTGCAGTGTCATATTCCAGGACTTGAATCCGAAGCACAGCTAATTCCGGAACTCGAATCTGGAATTCGAAATCCTCCTCCCACACAGGTAGCCATTCATCTTCTATTGTTGATGTTTGCTTTACATCCTTATCCTCTGGAACACCGGCAATTCCAATCTGCAGATAGATAAATTAGTCACCAAAAACGGCAATGCACTTCATTATCAGTATGCTTCATATGGAATTTTAATTGACTTACTCTCGTATAGAAATCTGGTGGGGAATAGCGATCGAATGCGGTGTGGTGGAAATCCTGATGCCAACCTTCCCCCAAGATAACTTTCACCTGTATAGGAAAACGTCAAGATTTCAGCTATAGAAGATTGACAAGATGAAGAATCACATGGTGCAGTCACAAGTAGGGCAATATTGATCCACCCTCATGACGGTCTTGACGTTCAGCGGCGCACTTGGATCGAAAACCTCATCATTCGGACCCCTCTGCAACAAAAAGTCAGGCTTTTTCACATAGCCACATCCACCATTGGCTTTAAACATTCCATGCATTATCCATAGGTGCTTTCCATGCCCCTGTCAGAAGAGAAACCAAGATAAGAACAATTCGAACATAAAACATTAAACATTGCTCGAGTAATGCAAGGCTGATATGTTCTCCCTGAAAAGGTCTTCACCTGCATGTTAAATGCAACCATTTGAGCTCCATGCATCCATCCGACAAACGGATTGTAATTTGAAGAGTCGACCCGTGTGCCTTTGGGAAACACCCTCAGCAAATTTCGTTGAGTAAACCTGGAGAAACATTGCAATAAATTTGATAACTAAAATGTTGATCAACATGCAAAAATTTAACAATACTCTTGTACAAGTAGTTTATTTATGAACTACAAAGTAACTGCTATACCTGACTATCTTAGTTCCATGAGTTTTTGTGGCATTTTCGAGCTCTTGCTCACTCAAGCTAAGCCGTCGGACTTTCTTAGGATCGTCACTCAGCCAGTTATCTAATCCACCTTTGAGCTTCCCTGCATGAATGGCAATTAGTTGCCTGTATTGGGGTACAGCCTTCTCTTCGTCTTCATCCGGAACATGCTCTAAATCCGACGGACGCTTCTGAATCATAAATGAAAAATAGGCAAAGCAATTATTCTCAACATATGGACATTGAAACATAATCTGTATCTATTAGTTTGACAGTCATTTCTTACTGCTCCCATCTCACTTTCTGAAACTTCTGCATTTCCTTCAAGGTACTCTTTAGGGGGTTTGGTGGAAATCAGAACCCTTTTCTTCAATGATTCCGGTGAAGGAAATTGCTCAACATTTTCCGCTTCAGTCCGGTAGAGCGTATCTCCGAAAGTGTCTATGACCATCTAAAGAAAATCAAAATTATTAGAAAAAAACAAGAAGAGGCAAGTTTCAAGCTTAGTATAGGTAAAATTCCATGTTACTACCATCAGTATAAGCTCACCTTAGCCACCATTTTCTGAAGATTTGCATTCAAGTGGTCTTCAAAAGTGATCACAACAGGATATTGTGAAGCATGAAATGCATTCTCCTTGATTGCTTGCAGACATTTTTGGAGCTCCACAGGAGAAGTGAGAGTCCTGCGAGTTTTGGTGAATTCAACAATCTAAAGTTTGGACAGACTGATTTTAAACACAATAAATTCATACCTGCCGTGGCGAACTTCGACATCGTTTCCCTTGGAATTTGGCCATAGATCCAATTCAATCACTCTTACACCTCTGAGCAGAGCATCTTTAATCGGTTCTATGCTGCTGGAACTGCTTACTTGGTTCCCAGTCAAGTATGAGTTGTGGCCAGTGAATAAGAAATAATGAGACAATGGCGATTTCATGTCATCGTGCACCTAAATCAAAACCATGATAGATCATTCAATGGTGGAGGGTTTGAAATACTTCAGTTGAGGCATTATATGGCTACTGTTATATTATGAACGAAGGCATGAATGTCAATTCAATTACGGGTTCGGAGTACCAATCCGTTCGTATGCTCATATTAAAAAAGAAAAGGAAACCAGAATTACCTTTGAAGAAGTAGGGTGAGCAAGGTTAATGTCACCAAGGAGATATCTAAAGAAGGCTTCTAAATGAAGGCCTCTCCTATGGAAGATATTGAGATGCTTGAGACTATCGAAAATGGCCTGAGCGTCCTCTTTGGTAGCATTCTTTTCACCTTGATGTTCGATCAGAAACTTGAGAAGATCATCCACGGTCATTGTTCCGTTCGGTGCAAAACGATGGAACGCATTCGCAACATCTCGAGGTGGCTCCATTACTCTTGTCTTGAATATTCTCCTCCAACACCAACATACCTTGAAATTCTGCTTCGGCATCTCCCTTTTCACACAGATCGAATTCTCAGCTTTGATGATGAGTTTCTTCCTTTCTCACACTACACTAGTTTTCTGTGTTTATATATATTATATGCATGAAGATGTAAAGACAGGAATGGCGTTTTCATAAAGTGAGAATATGTGCTGAAGCAATCACTGTAAGGAAGCTGAAACAGTTCATATTCCATTATGTATCAGCTCATTCATTAGGAATAGAAATGGCTTATTTATCACGTTTTCTTCATGCCAATTGCCAAGGTAAGAGATTGCTTGTCCTTGGATTCAAAACGGTAAAATTTAAAGGGTCAAAGAAAGAGCAAAGAATGAAGTGGAGGATCCGCTTCTTTTACTCATAGCTAAAGCAATAAAGTTGCTTGGAACCCAGATTTTGTTATTCTCTAACCAAGCAAGGTGAAGAATTTCTCATGGTTATTTTATTGGGAGAATCCATGACTTATGGATTATCGAGCTGGAAAATTTTGATTAATTAGAAGAAAGAAAAGAAACAAAGTGCACTGACAGGTATCTGTTCTGTAATACAATATAGTACTACTACTTTTATGAGCAACTAATTGTTGCTTTTTTTGTTAACAAAAACATTAGCATATGATTGGTCCTAAGGGAAAACTTTTAGTGTGGTAATCTTGGTTGAGAATAAGATAGATTGACTAAAACTAAAAGTCTTTGTTTTTTGATAGCTTTGGTCGACTGTATCAATCTTTAGTCTGATATATGAAGTTATTTCAGTTTCGAATTCTGATTCGAGTTTTTTTAAACATCACATACGTTTTTGATAAACATGTATTGCCAACTTTGGATGGATTTTTGTTTTTGGAAGATTAGTATATATGTGTTGTGATTATATATTGCATTTGCATGAACATATATCACCAACTTTGGGAAGGTATTGTATTATGTAAAGACTAAATATCTACTTCGGCAAAGTCAAATCGTAGTAGAAGCCTAAGTGAACTGTACTGCTCTCCTTTGCGGTTAAACAGAGGCACAGTCCTGAAGCCTGGCCTTAATTCGGACACCTGCAGACATGTTTGGCCGGCGAAATAATCTTTGTCGGACATGCTGTATTCATGAACTTCAACTCGAAGTAAAGCTATTTCCGGTACTGTCAAGTGGAATGTGAACTCTTCATCCCACACTGGGGTCCAATTGCCCTTTCTTTTCTTTGTTTTCTTCATTACCTTATCTGCTGCAACTCCTGCTATACCGACCTGTTCCGAGACCGGGATTACTCGAAAAATTCTTGATATCGGATGATTGATTGAAGTACTATAATAATAGAGAAAAAAAGAGTAATGCTTACCCTAGTATAGAATTCTGGTGGAGACCAAAGATTGAGGTGCCTTTGTTTGAAATCTAAGTGCCATCCATCTCCCATGTGTACTTTTACCTGTTGAGTAACATGGGAAAGGCAAATTAGAGAAATAAAGATGACTTCAATGGTTGTGAGGAATCAAAATTTAGTTTTTATAAAACTCCATTGGTTCTCACTTTTAAGATTTTCTTCACTGGAAGCTTTGCTTTAGCATCAAAAATCTGATCATTTGGACCCACATTCATCAAAAAGTCTGGCTTTTTCACATACCCACACCCTCCATTGGATCTAAACATCCCATGCATTAACCATAGAGGCTTTCCATATCCCTGCAATCAAGCCATGAAAACCTGCTTAAGAAACATTACTACAGACAACCTATCAGATTGTTTCGAAAACACGAAATCGGACCTGCATGTTTAATGCAACCATCTGAGCCCCATGCATCCAACCGATTAAAGGATTGTAGTTCGAGGAGTTAACTCGAGTAGCCTTGGGATATACCCTCAAAATGTTCTTTTGAGTGAACCTAAAACACCATTGATTCAGAGGATTAGATTAGAAACATATCACTCAACAATATAACATTGAAGTTGTCACAATTGCTGTTTACCTTACAACTTCCGTTCCATGGTAAGCTATTGCCTTTTCAAACTTTAATTCACCCAAACTTAGGCGTATAACTTTATCATTCTCAACTTTTAGTTTCTCCCTCAGCTTTCCCTTAGGCTTTCCAGCTGGAATGGAGATTAGACTCTTGTAAGCCGGTGCTCCCGACGGCCGTATTAGCCGGTCACAGGCTTCGTTGTCGCCGTCACATTGACTTTGTTCACTTGTATCACAGTCACTCTGCAAATAGATCAAGGCAAAAAGGTTTTAAAATGAGAAATCTAGGCAGAAATATGAAGAAAATATAAAGCCTTTTTTCGGCTGACCTTATCATCATCATATGTGAGGTCTGGTGACATTCTCCCCCATGTTTCTTCATCGGAATCTTTGTCTTTCTGTGAGTTACTTCTTCTGTTTGATAAGCTCTTATCTTCAAGGTATTCTTTCGGAGGTTTCGTCGATATGACAATTCGATGTTTCAGTTCTTCAGGGGAAGGAAATTCTTTCACACAATCAGATTCAGGATAAAACAACATGTTCCCAAATGTTTGCATCACCATCTGCAGATATATTCGAAGCATTAATTTTCCTGGAAAGAAAATATGGATTTTGGAATTCTAAAGAGAAAACAATGAAAGACCTGAGCAACTTTAGCTTGAAGATCTGGGGTAAGGTGATCTTCAAAAGTAATGATCACTGGGTATGGAGATGCAGAAAAGGCATGCTCTTTAATGGATCTCAAACATTTAATCAACTCTACTGGAGTAGTCAGAGTCCTACATTTCACAAATACACATCTCAAAAACAAGAACCCTGAAATTAATTGACAAAGTTTAGTTCTGAACTGTGAAATGCTTACCATCCATGAAGAACAAGAACATCATCCTTTGTAGAATTAGGCCATAAATCAAGTTCCACTACTCTTAAACCTCTTTTTAGAGCCTTTATGATTGGAACATCGCTGCAATCACTGCTGATTTGGTTTCCAGTCAAATATGAATTGTGACCAGTGTATATGAAGTAATGGGACAGTGGAGCTGTCATGTCTTGATGAACCTGAATGGAATTTGTTCAATGTAGTTTAGATTTTCTTTTCAAACTAACATCTGATTTCTAACTTTTCCAGGAAATAAGCAGCAAAGGGTTTGTACCTGATTGAGGAGAGGAGGATTGAGATCCACAGAGAATAAGTAAAAGTGGAAATCTTCAAGACTTAAACCCAGGTTTGTAAACTTCCCACTGTTATGCCTCCTTTTAAACACTTGCTCCACAACCCTCTCGGCATCTTCCATTGAAGCTTCAACGTCACCTTGAACCTCCACTAAGAACCGCCTCAGCTGCTCCACCGTCATGCAGGAACCTCCTCCGGCGGCGTAAGCCATGAAAACATCCTTCACATCAGCCGGAGGGCCTACCTCAGTGACCCCAAATTTCTTGGGGAAACAAATGCACATACTATAATCTCCCATGTAGCCCATTCAATCAAATCAAAACAACAAAAACAGCAAGAACCCAAAAAACTTCAAGTGCTGATGATGACAATCTTCACTTTGGTTTCGAGTTGTTTCCACTGATTTCCACTTGGTTGGAATGTTATGGATGATTTTGACATATGTTTGCCTCTACTCTTTATATATCATATCTGTTCAACAAATTCCGGCCTTGTTTGTGTTTAGTGCCATGAGAGATTCCTGGAAGTTGGATTTCATGCTCACATGCAAATTTGAAAGGAAAAATAATGGAAGCAGAAGAATAATCTGTGATAGTCGTGGATGAATTAAAACAAATTAAAAATATAAACTTTAGATTCTTTCAGTGTTATATTGGTCAAGTTTCACTTTTTTTTTGGCATTTTGATCGTTAAAAATTGCTTTTGATTCGTTTAATTTAGTTTGAGATAAAGCTTGCGGTGTTGTGAGTGGGAAGATCAGTTTCACACAGTAAGACATTAACAAGGAAAAAGAGGGAATCCCTTTCCACTGAATTTTAAAACAAGTCAATTAGGAAAAAGAATCGATTCCAGTTTGTTGCATTACTCGTCAGTAAGTAATCGAATCAACTTTATTTTTTTCTTTTGAGAAAAAGATGATAAGCCCTTTGGATAATATCAATGGACAATATTTAATTTAATTAATCGCGGCTACATTACATCACATTTACAATGCCACACGCGCATATATGATGGTCGGGTCGGGTTTGAGTTTAAGATGAAAAATATCTTATATGACTTGAAATAATAGTTTAATTTTATTCTAAATATTTAGGTATAATTACTACAATGCTCCTCGTATTATATATATATATATCAATTATATCCTTATTTTGTCTAATAAAAATATAATAATTATTATAACGCTCTCTCTTTATTTGTATTTTTTCTATTAGTTCTCTATTTTATTGAATAATAAAAAAATGGTCATTTTTATTTATGTCGGGTCAGATTAAATTCGGATTTTGTTTTAAAATTTGAGTTCAGATAAACAATATAAAATGTCGAATCAAATTTAAATAAAAATATTAAATTTTCGGATCGGATGCGGATTTAAAAAAACCTCACCCATGACCATCTCTACGCGCATACTAAAGTTGGAGTAGACGGGTGGACAGGAATCAGGATCCACGTACCTATACCATCCAACTTATATTACAATCAAACTCAAAGCTTATGATCTTAAAACTTTCAATATTTATGAACAATTTTTTTTCAAGATTTAAAAGAAAAATAATGTAGGACCTCAATGATATATATACACATAAAATAATTACTCTGTCCACTATTAGTGAAATAAAATACCTATATTTGTCATGAATATTTTTAATTTATTATAAAGACACGTGACATTGTTTTGGGTATTGGATAAGTGTGTGACTTATATATAATATGATATGTTTTTATCAATTGATAAAATATATTGTCAATGTTTAAAGCAGTAAATTAGATTCACTAATTGGTTGAGTAGTTAAGAATATTTATATTGTCTAATTTTATATAAGTTTAATTTAATATTTACTTTAAAACGTAACATCTCACTACTTAATATAAAAACAATAAATCATAAGATAATTAAGTTATTAAAATGTCTCAAAATTATCAATGTATAGGCGGTGTAATAATATATGTACACATTACATATTATTGATTAAGGGTGAGCAAAACTCGTCTCTACTAAAAAAAATTTAAATGAAGTTTGAGTTGTAAAATGGAAATTCAAATAAATCGAAATTTTTAGTAATTAACCGATTGAGTTTTAAGTTCAAGTCAAGTTACTCAATTTTTCTTGATATATATACGAATATAAAAAATATGAAGAAATAATTACAATTAAATTTGTACTATAACAAGATAAATAATTACAATTAAATTTGTATAGGAATTCGAAAACTAGACTTGACTTGAACTTGACTCAAATTTCATAAACTCTACTCAAATCGAAAAAAATTGAAATAAAATTTGAGTTGTAAAATATGACGCGTCAACTCGAATAATTCAAAAAAAATTATTCGACTCGACTTGATCAAATGTTCACTCCTATTATTGATAGTTTGGTATATATATATATATATATATACTGGTGACATAAGAATTAAGGTTAATATTTTGGGTGGTTAAAGGTGAAAGCATTCGGTCAAGGGGACATGAATATACCAATCAAGTCCCATTATAAAAATTTTGCTGCCCTTTTTTTCCTTTTTGGTTTATAAAAAAAGTTTCATTTATAACCCCGAAAATGTTTATTTGATTTGAGACATATGATATGGGGAACAAAAGGACAAGTGGCAATGGCATAGTAAATATTACAGTGCTGAATTATTACAAGAACAGTGCCAACGAAGCATCAGCAGGCACCAAAGAGACTCTTCCAAACGATGTGCCAAAGCAAAGTTGAAACGCATCACTTTTCCTTTTCAAACCATAAAATCTCGTGCAATTATTTTCTCATATTTTCAGTAGGATAATATTTAAGTACCACGCATGCAATAAGTATACCTCGTAGTTTTGTGAAAAATTCTGGTATGTACCCTCATGTTTTGTATTTTTTATGTTTATATTATGGTATAGACGACATTAATTAGGTCGTTGTTCTAGATGTTCGATATCATTCATTTATTATTGTTGAAAATAGATATTTTCGGCCGATAACTAGGTGTTTTCAATAGAAAACAATGTGTTTTTTTATATTTTCTCATTCATAAATGTATATCGAGTGAGCCTTCAAATAGATTGATATAATGTTTCAGTATAGCTAAAAGTATCATTTTATCTCTAATTTAAATAAAACTTCTAGTGAATCTAAATTATTAGTTAATGACATAAAAATAAACTCTAATTACAAGGTTACAATCCACAATTTTTGTTTTCTATAAATTTTCAACCAACCAATGTCTTTTCCCCTTTTGATTAGTATTATTATTATTTTTTAGAAATTTTGACCTCATTAAAAACTGATTTGTATTATTATTAGTATAACATACAAAAGGATCAGAGATTAAGTGTGTTTAAACATTCAATGTTCTTCTATTTGTTAAGTCGGGAAAAGTACAAGATAAATGTGGAATAACTATACATATATATACACACATTGTAATAAAATTATTTAGACATTTTTTTATTTGTTGATATATAGAATCGGTCGATATAGTAAGATGAAGCACCAAATCCCTTAAATAAGGTTATGTGTTTAAATTTCTCCGTTGTGAATAGAGAAAATAAGGTTGGGAAGACCATCCTTATAATGAGCCTCTACAAGATCAGATATAAATTAATCAATTAATAAATTAAATACAAATAATTATACGAAAAAAATGAACCCCAATAGTAAAGCACATTGGCAAATAGAAATATAAATATAAAAGAACTGTCCGGCGTTAGCCCAAGTCCAAGTAGCCAGTGGTTCAAAAGAAGTAGATAACCAAAGGTAAAGAGGCCCAATGCTCATGGGAGCAACGAACGGCGTCGTTTGGTACAGCAATGATAAAAAAGCAACTTTAGGGTGAGTTTTGGCGACGGTTTCTTTCTGTCTCAGATGGCCAAGAGATTGGGGACGCAGCTCTTTGTTAGCAGTTACTCACTCTATTCCTTCGTCTTCCTCACTTATTCTCTGCAGATTTATATGGTTTTCTTATTGTTTTATTTTTCTTAAGGAAATTAATTTATAAAGTTGGTCGCAGAATTATCATTTTTCACAAACCATCAAGAGCTCAAGACTTTATTTTCACCGTTTGGTGTTGTTAAAGAAGGTATTGAATCTTCTTCGCTCAAATTTTACTCTTTTTTTTCGTTGGAATATCTTAGTGTTTGATAAATTCCTGTATTGGGTGTAGCTAGACTCATCAGGGACCCCAAAACTCAAAGGCCTAAAGGGTTTGGTTTTGTTACGTTTGAAACCCAGACAGAAGCTCACAAGGCATTGAAAGCCATGAACGGCAGGGTAATCCTCTAATTTTCACCTTTCTTTATCCCAATGCCGGTTCGGATTCTTAGGTAAATTTGTTGGTTTAGTAAAACTTAATCAGTCTGACCAATGCTTTGCTAACTGTGTTAGTGTCTTTTAAATGGACTTCATTTTTCTTGTTCTGTTGCGGAATGCACCTTTTCTTACATGTTATTGTTCTTTTGCACCAGATTGTCCGCGGAAGGCTGATATTTGTTGAATTCGCACATGATAAGGATCAAGGAATCCAAGACTGATACAAACAGCTGAAAATTTGGCACAATAATGCTTGTTTTAAAATCTCTTCCTTTTACCTACAGTTTGTAAGCTGTGTCAACATTTTATGAAAACTTTGTGATTGTTGTTATCATTTAAGGTGAAATGAAGAATGGGAACAAAATAGCTCGACATGGCTTCAAACTATGGAGCAAAGCATCTCTTCATAGTCTTAAATAAAATCAAATCGCATTAGAAGTCTTGATGAGTTTAACTTCTCTCCTTTTCGATCACAGAGGGGGACTGTTCGAATCCCCTGCTTCAGTTCAGAGACCGGCAAACAAGTTTGACCGGCGAAATCATCCTTCTCGGACATGTCATATTCATGGACCTCAACTCGGAGCAAGGCCAGTTCTGGAACTGTCAATGGAAATATAAATTCTTCATCCCAAACGGGTTTCCAGTTGTCTTCTTTTATCTTTGTTTTCTTCATTGTCTCATCAGCTGGCACTCCTGTTATGCCAACCTGAATTGAAAATTCATCATTAATTTCATGAAGCAGGGTACTGGGGCAAATATATAAACCATTAGCATCTCCGGTCACCGGTGCAATTTATCTTACCCTTGTATAGAAATCAGGTGGCGAATAGGTGTCGAAGTGTGTTTTCTTAAAATCCAAGTTCCATCCATCTCCCATGTAGACTCTCACCTGTCAGGTGGACAATAGAGGGTTCAATAAAAGGGTGATGAGAAGGATGAGAATCTGTTAATATTGAATAATGTTTACCCTTAATCTTTTCTTGACAGGTAGCTTAGCTCGTGGATCAAAAACCTGGCCGTTCGCATCGACGCTCATCAAAAAGTCTGGTTTTTTCACATAACCGCATCCTCCATTAGCTCTAAACACCCCATGCATCTGCCAAAGTGATCTACCATAACCCTGCAATTAGACCACTACCTTGTTAGTTGGGTTTATAAATATTTGGATCATAACAACAAACTTTGCATTCCAATCAAGAAGAATAAACAGCATTGCAGAATAGGGCAACTGAGATAAGTAGAGAAACAAAACCTGCATGTTAAAGGCAATCATTTGAGCACCATGCATCCAACCAATCTGTGGCTTATAGTTTGAGGAGTTAAACCGAGTACCCTTGGGATATATTCTCAGGAAATTCTTCTGGGTAAATCTATATACATTGATATTGATGAATTAATAAAAAGCTAATAATGATGCAGAAAACCCAATTACATTTTTACATATTCACCACATCAAACAAGGAATGACTCTGGTTTGAAACTAATGCAAATAATTACCTCACAACATCTGTCCCATATGACACTGTAGCTTTTTCAAGTGCCTGCTCACTCAGACTAAGGCGCCTAACTTTATCGGGTTCGACTTTTAGTGCCTTTTTCAACCCACCCTTGGGTTTCCCAGCATGAATGGCAATAAGACTCTTGTAACCAGGGGCCTTTGAAGAGTTCATCTCAGGTTCTGATGCATCTGTATCTTCATCCTCCTGATTGTTCTCACTTGCATCACTATCAGTCTGCAACCATACAGAAAACTACATTGTGAGAACAACAAAAAGCTGCATAAGTATTCAAAGATGATGGAGCTATCTAGGTGCACCTGTAGAAGATTCCTCGTAATCGTAATAAAAGATAAGTACTAGGTTGAAATGAAACCAATGTATATAATTCAACTCATATCAAAGCATACCTTGTCATCTTCTTGATTGGCAGTAAGCTCTGCTGGTTCTTTTCCCCAAACATCATCATCTGAATCCTTTTCCTTTTCTTTGTCCTTGTTAGTCTGTGCTTCAAGGTACTCTTTGGGAGGTTTGGTTGAAATAATGATCCGATACTTCAGATCCTCTGGTGAAGGGAATTCTTTTAAACATTCAGATTCAGGGCAAAACAGCATTTTTCCAAATGTTTGAGTAACCATCTACAATGAAATTATTTTTTCCCATCAACCAAAGGCGATTCCATTTCAAGCATAAATGGAAGGTGAAAGATAAAGAATTCTATAAGCTATCAAGTACCTCAGCAACTTTGGCCTGAAGCTTTGGAGTCAGGTGGTCTTCAAGAGTAATTATAACAGGATATTCGGATGCACTAAAAGCATGTTCTTTAATGGATTTTAAACATTTAATGAGTTCCACCGGAGCTGTCAATGTCCTATAATCATAAACAGAAAATTCAATGACGTTTCAAGAAGTAGAACATGCATTTTCGCCTCGTAAATATTATACCAAGAGAAGGAAAGCTAGTATGGTTGTATCTGGACATTCCCAAATTGGAAAATATTATACCAAGTATAGTTCTCATCACAATCCAAAAACAATGAAATTAAAAGTAATTTACCTTCCGTGTAGAACATGCACATCATCTTTTGTGGAATTTGGCCACAGATCAAGCTCCACCACTCTTACACCTCTCTTCAGTGCCTTTATGATTGGGACGTCGCTACAGTCACTGCTGAGCTGATTTCCAGTCAAGTATGAATTGTGTCCGGTGAATATGAAATAATGAGACAAGGGAGCTGTCATGTCGTGGTGGACCTGAATACAAAGTTTGTACTAATTGTCAAAAACTGGGCTCACAATCCACACACAGAAAAGGGTGCAAGCAATAATCAAGCAGGATAAAAGATGATGAACATTCCTCAATTTTTTGTCTGAAATTGTAAAATGCTACCACTTATTGGATCAAAAGTTCAAAAATCTCTTCATTTGCATTTAGGGAAAACCCTTTTTAAACAAGAAACATAAAATTATAAAGTTGATATGCCTCCATCAGCTTCAAAAATCAAATCTTTAACAAGCTAATAAGATCCCATTAATGATTTAAGAGTTCTTAGAACCAAAAGAAGAAGAAAAAAACAGAGCATTTTAGAAACAATGAAATAATGATTGAAAATAAAAGAAAAACAGATCACCTTCGTATCGATTGGCGGATTTAGATCTGCAGAAAACAAGTACTGATAGAAATCATCGGGAGTCAACGCGTGTCTTCTGAATTTCGCCATATGATGTCGTTTCTGCAGAACCTGCAGCACAACCTCCTCCGCATCGGCGACCGTCGCACCGCTTTCCCCCTGCACTTCCACCAAGAAGTTACGCAACTGCTCCGCCGTGATTTGATTCCCCCCGTCAGCATACTTGTCGAATGCAGCTTTAACATCCGGCGGTGGTGCCGCCTCAATGACTTTGAACTTCCTAGTAAAGCACCCGAACATCCTGTAAGTCCCCATGGATCAACTCTGCTTCTTTTCTTTTCCCTTGATAAAAAATGAAACAAATGAATTTTGATTGAAATGGCTTCAACTTTGAACTTATCGAATCTTTGGCTGTCTGGGTTATTTACAAGGATTTGGGTTTGTATTATTAGAATGCCGAGCTGGGTTTTAGTTTAGTTTTTCAGTTCCGTTTGGCTGTTTCTATTATTTTTATACTGGAAATGCAAGGTGTGTTTCTTCTGTTTATTTGGTTAAAATATTGAACCGAGTAACAGTCACTATTCAAATTAATTAAAAAATTAATCACCGTTAAAATTCGATTTACTTTTAAAGAGTGCCGAGTGGAAATCGTGTTGATTACGTCCTTCAAAAAGTATTAAATACAAAATACACCATATTTTGCATGTTTTGAATAATTCGGTTTATTTATTTTTAAATTTAACTAAGGGTAATTATTCCATGCACAAGTGGTAGAAATAAAAAGTTTCCACACAAATGTCTCAATTTTAGGCTTTAACTATTTAGGGATTTAAGTGTAAGAGTTGTGAATTTAGGGGGTGTGGTTATAATTTAGTGTTTAGAGTTAAAATTTAGGGTTTATGTGTTAAAACCTAAATCTCTATTCATATTACCCTAAATCCTAAACCTTAACATCTAAACCCTAAATTCTAACAATGAACCGTAAATTTTAAACACATACACTTAAACCCCTTTAAACTCTGAATTGAATCTCCAAACCCTAAATAATAACATTTGTAAAAACTTTTTGTGTCTACAGTAGCATATTTTCCCTTTATTTAATGAAGTATTAAGTTAATAGTACTGTTGAGATATCAATAACTTTGAGATTTTAGATTTCATTCCAATGTACATATGGCTTTATTTTAAATCTATTCTGGTTTAAATCCATCATGACATATTTAAATTTACTATGGTTGTTTTTTAGATTCAAATATACATGACAATTATGAATGTATAAATTTTAATGATTGATTTTAATTATCTTTTTATCTATAATTTATATACATATGTGAGTTAATCTTTTTTGAATAGGTAAAAATACTTTTATGGTTCACTATGGAAATCACCAAAAATAAATAATTTTTTGGTATTATTTGACAGACATTACTCTCCATCACAAAATGTTAGATTTTAAGTATTTAATTCAGAAAATAGATGTGTAAAAGTTAGGTAGACGTGGCATGGTTTAAAGATGAAGAATTGATTGTTAAGAAAATGATTAAAAAAATAACTCAAATTCAATGGTTGCAAATTGCATCCCACAAAGTGATTTGTTATGTTATACTATCACGTGGACGCCACGTTGTCCATCCCGATTATTGAATTTTAAGATTTGATTAATGAGTAAAAAATATTTAATTACGATCTTCACGAGTTACAAGTGGCTTTAATAAAAAATACGTTGATATTCATTTAAGAATTTTAGGTTTATATTTAAAAATATTCGATTACAATTTTAAAATATTTAATCTACTTTTATTTTTGTTAAATTGACAAATATTTTTTATTATTTAATTTGTATAGTTAAGCATTTACATTATTGTCTGTTTTTTTGAAGTGGAGTTATTGACCAATATCTAGCAAGATTTTATAGCTTTAGGCTTAGTTTGTGGTTGCTTTTAAAAATTACGGTGAAGAAAGTGATTTTCAAACTAGCTGTTGAAAAGTAGTTTTGAAAAGCTGGTTAGTGTTTGTCATTGATGTCAAAAAGTGATTTTGATGAGATAAAATGTCTATTTTAGACATGATATTGAAAAGTAAAAGTAAATTTGGGTGATTGTTCAAATTAATTAATGTTATGATTTATGAAATAAATCAATTTCAATTATAATAAAAAATATTTTTTTATAAAATTTAATTTGAAAATATAAACTACATTTTAGATTATATACAGACATACCACTTACACATTAATAATAAATATAAAATAAAATACAAATAAAATAATTTTATTTTCAATATAAATATTATAAAATATATATTATTTTACAATTATGTATGCATAAACATTATTTTAACAATAAATTATAATTAAATAATAAGGGTAAAAAAGTAATTTTATTTTTAAATTAGCTTTTCCACCCAAGAAGCTATAAAATCTAACTTCTTGGTTTGGGTGGAAAAGCTAGTTTTAAAAGCAACTAAAAACAGCTTGTTTTAACTAAAAGCACTTAAAAAAGAGATTTTTAGTTGCAGAACGCAACCAAAAACAGCCCCTTACAGCAAGTAAATATATTTTCAAGTTAAATGGATGGAATTTTTAATTATTGCTTCAATCAATGAAAAATATAACAGCGCAGTTTTACTATGCATGAAATATGCAATTAAATTTTAACTATTTATAAAAAAATCAGCACAAAACTAATTTGTTAGTATTTTTTTATTACTTCATTAAATTATCGAGATTTATCATACACCTAAATGGATAAGTTTTTTGATTCTCAATCGAGTAGTTTTGATTCATCCAGTAGATATTGATTTTTGTATACTACGTCTACTTTTAATTTTCCAATGAAGCGCCACAATAATTACAAATATATTACTTTATTATTGCACAATTATTATTATTATTATTATTATTATTATTATTATTATTATTATTATTATTATTATTATTATTATTATTTTGTTAGTTTGGTTCGTGTGAAAGGATAAGTTTGGATTTATGAGAATTGAGAGCCATTATTATATTAAAGGGATCAGCCGAAAGAAGACAAAGATCCAACTGGACATCCAATAGCAATGTGAATGTACGTTAACATGGGCACGTTTTTTGTGTCTGAATCTAGTGCATGAGCTTGTTTGGTCAAAGGAATATTTGGAAGCATAGAAATATATGTTGTATTTTCGATTTTAAAATATTGAATATTTAAAATTTGGTTGCTAAAATAACGATTTAGACCCAATTCGAAAAAGTTAAAAGATTGGTAAAATAGTGATCTATAATTAATTCGAAAAAATCAAATATTCATTTGTTTATCTTACTCGATTTAAAAATATTGAATATTTGATTTTTTTTCTTTCAAATATTCAATTTTTTGGACATCCAAAATAGCGTTCTGAAGTTTAAAAATCAAATATTCATTTTTTATGTTGGAGAAGTGTCTTAAGTGCCAATACATATTCAATACAAATTGTGCACATTTTGGTTCCAAATTACTTCTGCAATTCAGTATGGGGCATCATCACTCAAATGGGATGCCTTAAACTGTAAACACCTTCCGAACTTTCTTCATCTTCCTCCGACATGTTGGGCAACTACCTGCATCTTCTGCAATCCTGCATGCATAAATGAATCAAGTTCATTACAACCTAAATTCCCCACTATTTTGTGTAAATTAGTGAGCTCGTCCAACCTTGTTCCACACATAAAACATGTAGCACAATGTCCACATGGAAGAAAGAAACAATCTCTGGGTGAATCGAAGCATACGACACAAGCACCCTGAGGTTTATTGTTGCTTCCTTCAAGACTAGTGGTTGCCTGCTCCAATGTTTCCTGATCTTCCTTGTTGCCGTCGTTGGATATGGAATCGTAAGACGAACCCCAGCTTGTGATATCGTCATCTTTCTCTGGGAGCAACGGTGCTCGTTCCGATCCCGGTTCTCCGGTATGGAATATTGGTTCGTCTCTGCTCTGGTTCATTTTCCATAACTTAAAGGCTAATAATATTAGGATGGTCATCACTCCTACAGCATAGCAAAAGTGGTAAATGTAAAAATGGATTGATTACAGGTTAATGCGTAAGTTAGTCCAAACTCTGCACATTTTACGTAAGGGAAATGGAGAAACCTGATCCGACAAAATATGTAATCCATCTAGGTCCATAAGATACTCTAACATACCAGATGCCATTAAGAGTTCCCTGAAAGAACACAAAAAACCAAGTGTCTGAAACAGCCAACATGCAGCTGCCATGGTTTTTCACCAGGATCAAAGGTTCTTGCCGATTAACACATGAAAATTGACAATCGTGTTCATTTTACCTCTTCACGAGCAGGTGAAGACAAGACAGCAACATTGTCTTCTAGAAAATAAAGCTCCAAAGCACACAAATCATCTCCAAAAGAACATGTGTAATATGCTTGACTTGTGTCATAAATGAGAGCCTTCACTGAGAACTTCAACTGTATCTGAATCATACAACATTTAATGCAAGATATGAGAAATTCAAGTGCATGGTTCTGTAGGAACTTATCTAATTGTAGATTAATTGATGTAAGAGTGAGATAATATTGAGCACTTACCTGGACTTCCTCAGAATTGGAATTTCCCACAGCAACATAATAATTACAAGACTTGGGAATTTCCTGTTGGATCTCACCAGTTCCTGCAAATTAAGTTCAAGTTCATGGAAGTCTGGCATTATGAGTCCCAGTTCAATTCATGAACTTTGTTTCGTATTAAAAATCTTACCATTTATTATATTCCATGACAAACTTGTATCAGGATATGATGGATCCTGTACCCACACACCAAGGCTTTGGATACCTTCAATATGTTTTATAGAAAAATACACCAATGTTTATACTAAATTAAGTATTTGTATCACCACCAAATTAACTTGAGGAAAGCAGAAAGTTCAACCTTGGGCAATAACAAGTGATAAAGGCAAGGAACTGGCTGATCTTATAGTGTATGAAATATTAACTTCAGACCCTTTGTTTAAGAAGAAGAGCCACTCCTGGAAAGTAAATAAAAATCTAAAAAAGGAGGGTAAAAAGGATTTTAAAGGGATAATAAATATTGAGAAACCATTTTACCTTATGTGAATTTACAGGTATAAATATGTCATGTGTTTCAGTCCAGGAGATTACAACATCTAAAGTAGGTGGTCTGCTAAATCCATACACCATTAACCCAGTTTTTTGCTTATCCAATTCTTCAAACTGTAAGCAAATTAATCAAGATAACTCCAGAGTAATGGCACTAGCAGAAGCAAGTTATGAGTTCTGGATAACATGGGAAGCAAGCAAGTATTAAGAAAAGTAGAGAAAGAATGGGATATGCAGCAATATTAACCTGAATAGTCTGAACAAAGAAAGAGTTAGATTGTAAAAGGCGCGAGGAATTTGGACCCATTTGTAAATTCACAGATCCATAAGAACCCAGAATTAGAGCCATGGATGCTGCAGGGACCAAAAAAATAAGTTAAAAGTCAAGTCTTTTAATATTGGTTTCTGAAACGAGGGAATTGAGCCATTAAAAGGAAGAGAGAAAAAGAAAACTAACCAAAAAACCAAAATGTGATGAGAATAGCAACGCAAGACCAAACATCATCATTCATAATCATATCAAACCTTGCCACATCATTTACTGATATATTGAGATGATAAGATGTCCAAGAAGAAAATTGTCGCTGTTGCTGCCGCTCCTGGTGAAGCAAGGTTTGACCAGTTCGTTGGCCACCATTACTTTCTTCATCTTCATGGACTTCTGAGCTAGAAGGAGGAGGATGTGAAGGTTCCATTTTCAAACTTAAAAACAGAGTATAGACTAAATATGAAGCAATGAAGCTAGCCGCAAGAAAAGAAAATAAGGGTTGTTTCCCTTTTTTGAGTGACTTTAAGATTGAGGAATTTGAAGTAGCAGAGATGGGCTGTTATGATTGAATTTTGAAGATGCCATTTGAAGTAGCAGGAATGGTAGTTGAGGAGTGGCAGGTAATTAGTTGAAAGCATAGTTTTGTAGTTGTGAGGCCGACCGATGCACGTTTTGCTTTCTTACCATTATTACGTATTGTTTATGGGTTTTTAGAATGGAGAATAATTTCCTTGCGCGAGTGTGTTTTTAAAATGGAGTTTTGTTTTCACTCATTAAAACGCTTACGACAATTTGTTAGATTTTTCTTTTACAAATGCCGGTCCCGACTAGAAGTGGCAAACGAATTATTCAATTCAATTATTTCATGTCTGGTCATTCCGTTTACATTCGATTTTAATTTTAATTTCGGTTCGGTTGATTTTCGATTCGGTTATTTTCGATTCAATTGAATTCAGTTCGGGTCAACAGGAGATCGGATGATTTTAATCAAATTTTTAAGCCGATCAATTTTTTACACCATATATACGACTTTACAAAGCCAATATATTTGACTTTTTGGTGAGTTATATTGTTGTTCTTATCTTGCCTTTCTTTATTTCTGTTAATATTTTTTATTTATTTCGAGTTGTCTTCGGTTCGGAGTTGCTTTCAATTCAAGTCTAAAATTTAGTTCAATTTCAATTCAGTTGGATTTTTTTTGAGTTTCGGATCAAATTTCAGGTCATGTTCGGGTCAATTTTAGGTGTCGGGTCAAATTTACCAAGTATAGTCCTGACACCAATGGCTCACAAATTTTCATTACAACTGCGACGACAGACTGACCGGTAAGTATAGGTTTGCGATTGCAACTGAAAGGTGTTATCTGGAATGGACGTTGTAGACTTGTAGTTGCCGACAGCGCTGAAACTCATCTCCGGACTCTAATTACCATGCCTCATGTTTCTGTGACAGACACTTAGGGTCCAAATATCGAACCCTTGGACTGAACCACAACCGCCCTCCTATAAATAGTTTGATTCTTGTACATTTAGCAAGTTACATAAATAATTATGAACAAGATTTTGATTGTTTATCAATGGAAATAGTTTCAATTTTATCAGTCCTTCGGAATTTAACCCATAAAAATATAATCGAACCCAGCATTAGAATACTAATTTCCATTACCAGATTCATTTTGAATAAATTCTGAACTGTCAAACACAGTGATCAAAACATAACTATAAGGTAAATCGAATATCTTACACTACATTGAACATGGTGATCGCAAGTAGCAATGGTCGAGTCAATGAGCTATTTCAAGCCTTACAACTATAGGGAGAAAGCACATCCGAATATTTACTTATTATGTAAAGATCAATATTTAATAATAGGACAATGTAAGAGATCAAACCAGCACATGAGGATTTTCAATCAGAACGGATGCCACCCATGAACGTCCTTGGATCGGGACAGCTTCCCGTAAACTGAGCTTGGGAGAAGTCAAAACCCGGGTTCTGCAGATATAAACATTGTTACTGTAATGTACAAGTCACCCCGCTACAAGTAGTTGGAAACAAAAGGACAGCTAAAATGACAATTATGAAAATTAGTTTCTCATAAAATGTACTATAATTTATATGAGTGTAATTAACATACAAATGAATACTTAAAACAATGTTTAAAACTAGCACTTCTACTACCATCGATTAGAACTCTGAACCAACCTAACACACAACAGAAACTTCTGTTAAATGATTATATGAAATTCATCTTCATCTCAGGGATCATTAACCTCGCATGCTAAGAAAGAAGATATCGAAGGAACGATAAACGCAGTCCCAAGCTACATCAAGAGTCTAACAAAATTTGCAATAACAGCCTCGTGATGGGAGTACAAACAAATAGAAGCTTCTAGTGAGATCATTTCCCATCAGCTTAAAAAGCACATGAATAAGACTTAAGATTTCATACTCCTATAGAAAAATAAATGTCAGATGTTTATAATTACAATAGATAAGTAGCAAATTCCGAAATATTTTTCGGGATAATTTTTTAACTACCATAAAAAAAGGAACATATAGATTATAGGCCTTAAAACAAATAATGTGAGAACATTAAGCTTAGCAATTTCATAAGAGAACTTGCGTTGCTATTGTAACAGTACAATCATTCACTATAGAACGAGATGAAAAACCATAATGTAACACTTAAAGCAAATAAGTTATGAGGGAAAAACATGATTCACCTCTTCCTGGAACCTCTGAAGCATGAGGCGCTTCTGCTCGAGATCGGTGGAATAGGGGTCCAGCTGACCCTGGCCTAATATAGGCGATTGCCACGTCTGACCCTTGTCCCTCTTTTGCAATGTTATGTGCATTATATCATCCTCTGTTCACATTAAACCCCAAAAACTATAATTTACCACTCAATTCTCCATAAACAATAATTCATCATCCTAAATCAACCTCACATTATCGTTGTTTCAAGTCCCTAAATTCATTTTTCCTTTCCTAATCCTAGCGAGAACCAAACAATAATCTCCAGGGGGGAGGGGAATACCTAGTGTCCAGAATGAAGAATCCGTCTTCACAGGGGAGAACAAATCATGCTGAAAAAGAACAGAAAATAATATATAAAAAAAACTAAAATTCAACAAAATGATAAATACAATAATAAATTGAGATAAGGAGGGTTTCCTCTGATTCCAACTTCCACATGTTTGGACTGAATCTTACAATAAAACTGCTTGGGGTGCACATTCGGCGGTAAACTTATGTAAATATTTACCTCTTCCAAGGTTTGATCCCATTCGAATACCTTCTCACCTGCAAGAAGAAAAAAAAAACCCCGACAACATTGTACTTAAAAATCGAATTAAAAAAAAGAGAGCATTGAAATGTAAAGACAGGAAAACCGTTGTGAAGGAAACTGTGTCGTTTGTCAGGAGCTAATTTCTCTGACATTTTCTTAGGGTCCGGATGATTATCCTTTTCCTCAGTTATTGATGCTCTCTTTTCTGGCACTGGTTCGGGACTTTTTTTGTTTACTAACACTTAACTCAGCTTTTGTTGGTTCTCTCTCGAAACTTCTGTTCTTAGAAATTTGAAAATTTCTCAACTAGTCCCTACTCTTTTCTTATATTTCCCTTTCGACCAAACATTGATTTCCATTATACGATCAGGCAATAAATGATCGTCAATTCGTCATAAAATAACGTAATTATCCATGTTAATATCCAAAATTCAAATAACGTAACTACTCCCCGAAAGAAAGACTTAATATGTGGAATTCTTACCAAGCACAATAATACAAGTTAGTACAAATTACAAACATGATAGGCTAGCTATCTGAATGTCGTATGTATTAATAATACCTAAAGAGAAATTTCCTTTTCTTTTATCTTTACCTAAAACTTTGCTTTGCGAAAAAAAATCTTGACCTAAAACTTCAGTTTTGCTTATGTTTAATTTCACTTGGCAATGAAACCTATATAAAATGGAAAATAATTAGAGATCCCAAAATAAATTAGTAGGAGCCGTAGATACTTTCCTTTTCTTTTAGGATTTAACCAAAAGCACATGCATGCTACACTTATTTTCCTTTTCTTTTATTTTAAAGGGATTATGCAATATACGATATATAAATAATTTTATAATTTTCAAATCTTTCCTATACATAAATGTTTATATTTGTTTGAGTATCGTATTGAATTATTGATAACGTAAATATTTGCTCCCCTTTCTTACTAAACATAATAATAAGTAACGAACATAAATTATTGTCTTTATAATTTAATTTTTAGGATTTAAAATTTAGAGTTCACAATATAATTTATGGTGTTAGATTGAATAGAAGCTCAAAAAGAAATATAAATTTTTGTTCAATAAGTAGATATAGTGAACTATCGAAGGAAAGGTGTAAGTGAGGAAATTTCGTCCAACAACCTTATTTCAATCGGTCAAAATGGAAGTACATATATACTTTTTTTAGAGTTGTAATTTTATTATAATCTTTTTTGATGAATTAAGGAAGTAAGTAATTTCTTATATAATTATTTATATTTTATTTATTGGTCTATTAATCTAAATTAAATAGTATAGAGGTTCAATGTAAAAATGATTTTTCTTATTTAGTTTATTTTATTCGTAACACCAAAATTTGAATGATTTATAATTTGACTGATAATTAATAATAAAAGAATATACACCGTTTCGATTGTTTTTGCGATGAAAGCTTTATGAAAGTAGCATTTAGGAAAGTTATACGGATGGATTATTCATTAACATATTTACAAATAGAATCCGACTTAGATTTCATATATTTTATTTTAAAAATAAAGTTTACACAAGTTTTTTAGTTTTAAAAGTTATAGATTTAATTTAAGATTCAATGTTTACGCTTTTAGGTTGTAGTGTTTAGAATTTAAGGTTAGTGTATAGAATTTAAGGTTTAATTTTTAAAGTTTAAAGTTAAAACTTAAGATTTAAGTTTTATAATATAAATATACAAATTTGTGTAAAATAAATTTTTACATAGCTCGTATATTAAAATTGTACCTTTTTATAATAGTATTATCTAAAACTTGTGCATCCAATATTTTTCTAAAAGAAAATGTGCATTCAAAAAGTTATTCGCACCCTGAAATTAATATTATTAAAGTTATTCGCACCCTGAAATTCTAATGCTGAAAAAATATTAACCATATTATTAAATGTTAAATGCGTAGCGTTAATGGTAAAACTATTTGTATATAAATATATTCTATTATCCTTATTGCACTATTATGATGTTTATTAAACTAATAACCTTTCATATTTATCGAACTTAGTGAGTGGTCCGGTGGAAAACATGATGATATTCATCTAAAGAGATCTGGATTTAAATAATTTTATCTACAAAATGTCTGTAACTTATCAAAAAAAACAAGAAAAAAATATGAAGAAATGTTATTATTAAAAAAACTTTCATATTTATCAATGTTTACTGAACCTTTCATATTACAAATTATTCTAAATCTATAATATATTTTTAAGTATTAATAATTCGCTTATTAATTGTAATTGTGCCAGCTTCTATTTGAAGCTAAGATGTGCAAAACCATTAAATTTGCAACAGCCAGCCAGCCAGTTCAGTCTTCACGTACATGTAAATATTACGTGGGAGGCTAAAATCTACAGCAATAATGAAAACAAACAAGTGTGAAAATTCCAGGAAGCTGAACATCCGAAAATGGAACGGTACAGTTTCGATTCTTTTCAACAACGTCAACAAACAACCTTTCCATCATTCCATGTGCACACATACAAACACAGCTAAAACCTTACAAGCTTTGCTTTATTAATTAATGCTCGTAAGAGAAAAAAGAACATACACATCGTATTTGTTGGGAAACCAATGGAATCCGCAGGTGAGTATTCTCGTATAGAGAATGGAGGAGATTCTAATAAGTCTGCGACGGGTAAAGAATCATGGAACAACGGGATTCGGACGGCTCAAAACATGTCGACTTCACTTTTGCGGAAAAAATCCGACCCCTTGCTGGTTTCGAAAGTTCGGTTCCAGATGCTCCGACAGTTGTTAGCTAATTTGCAGGAAGTCATTCTTGGTACTAAGCTTGCTGTTCTCTTCCCTGCCATCCCTTTAGCCATTGCTGCTGATTTCTACGA
The DNA here is from genome assembly GCA_958450335.1 of Hibiscus tridactylites. Classification (NCBI taxonomy): domain Eukaryota; kingdom Viridiplantae; phylum Streptophyta; class Magnoliopsida; order Malvales; family Malvaceae; genus Hibiscus; species Hibiscus tridactylites. The sequence continues at coordinate 85,049,321 of OY288282.1, read as the reverse complement.
GTTTGGGAGAGTGAGTACTTGCTTAAAACATGTTTTTATTCACTGTAAAAGCTGTTCTTTGAAACCCAGAATTTAATATGTTCAAACGTGGTGGTATGAATAGCATTGGATATTTGCTTTGAGTTTGCTTGGACTTATGCCGCTTGCCGAACGTGTCAGCTTCCTCACTGAGTAAGTTATAAGTTTTCTCTTCTTTCATGTACTATATTCATCAATCTGTATATATACTTTTATATGTAAGATTTCTGACATTTTTTATTTAAAAATCCAGACAAATTGCATACTACACCGGTCCAACAGGTAACTTTTTCGAATTTCTACCTAATACTTAGACTTAAAAAAAATGATAAATCATAAACTTTTTCGAATTGCAGTTGGAGGGTTACTGAATGCCACATGTGGGAATGCAACGGAGCTGATAATAGCTTTATTTGCGCTCTACCAAAGCAAAATACATGTTCTCAAGTACTCTCTGTTGGGCTCCATTCTCTCAAATCTCCTCCTTGTTCTTGGCTCCTCTCTCCTTTGTGGAGGCTTAGCCAACCTCAAAAAGGAGCAAAGATATGACAGAGTAAGACATATATCTATCAAGTTAGTAAAAAAGAAAGAGAAAGTTCGGGTTAATTAAGTTTATGTTGTGTAATGAAAAAAAATGCAGAAGCAGGCAGATGTGAACTCATTGCTGCTGTTGCTGGGATTACTTTGCCACATGTTGCCATTGATGTTCAGATATGCGGCAGCGCCAGGTGTTTTGGTTGCCGAGTCTACACTGCAGCTGTCGAGAGCAAGTAGCGTTGTTATGCTTGTGGCTTATATTGGATACATCATTTTCCAGCTTAAAACTCACAGACAGATTTTCGACGCTCAAGAAGATGAAGGAGAAGAAGAAGAAGAGGAAGAAAAGGCAGTGATGGGATTTTGGAGTGGATTTAGCTGGTTGGTTGGTATGACTCTCGTCATAGCTTTGTTATCTGAGTATGTGGTGGGCACAATCGAGGTACAAATTTATACAATTTCCATCATGTACTTGTAAATTCCATGGTTTTAACTTTTTACAGTATTGGTATCATGTACTCAGGCTGCATCAGAATCTTGGGGCATTTCTATTAGCTTTATCAGCATAATTTTGATACCTATTGTGGGGAATGCTGCTGAACATGCTGGAGCTATCATTTTTGCTTTTAAGAACAAATTGGTATATACGTACATTTACTGTATAAAGTTTTATCCATCATTTTAGAATTGGATTGTTTTATTAATTGTGGAACTTCTTTTTTCAGGATATATCTCTGGGTGTTGCTTTGGGTTCTGCAACTCAAATATCCATGTTTGCAGTAAGATATTTAGGACGCCAAAACAGCTTTAAATATATAATAGGCAAAATGACAAAAAATACCTCCAATGTTTTTATATTTTGTCATTTGGCTTCCTATTTTTGTTTTGTCCAAAAGAAAGAATAGGGGGCCAAATGACAAAACAAGCAAACGTTAGGGGCATATTCGGACCAAAAAAAATAGGGGGCCAAATGATAAAACATGCAAACGTTGGGGGCATCTTTTGTTATTTTACCTATATAATATTTGATGAAATCGGTACTAATTAATTATGTATAAATTTCAGGTTCCCTTGTGTGTTGTGGTTGGGTGGATAATGAGAGTCCAAATGGACCTTGATTTGAATCTTCTTGAAACTGCTTGTCTTGCCTTAACAATCCTTGTTGTCGCCTTCACTTTGCAGGTTTCCCCCCCACACTTTCTTTGTTTTGTGAAATAGTCCTTAAAATTATACCACACTTCATTTATTCATTCTCTCATTTCTCAGGATGGAACTTCACATTACATGAAAGGAATAGTTCTTTGCCTTTGTTACGCTGCCATTGCTGCATGCTTTTTTGTTCATAAAATTCCAGCCCCTTTGGGTAAGTTAAATACACGCAACGTCTGAGTCCTTATTTTAACCTTAGTAAACGTTGACTAATTGTAAAATTTGATTGTAGAACAAACTAATATGAATCTGAGACTGAAACCATCATTTGAAAACTCGGTTTAGTCGGTGCCGCCGCCTCAGGTGGAGGGGGTTGGTGTTTCTACCCCCAATTCAAGGAGGACCGTTTGAGTGCTACCTGCTACGGATATGTAAAAAGAGGTTGAGGCCCTTTTCAAGTTAATATATGGGAAGAAATCAATCAAATACCTTACAAATTATATTAATTTGAGATTTCAAAAAGACATCTGGGTGGTTGAAGTTTTAATCTATAGCTTTTTTCATTCATTAAATGCTGCTAAGCAGAGACCAATTGTCATTTATTTGCGATGGTGTAATAAATCAGTAATCAGTGTTTATTTTTATCAAATAAAAATATTCTAATTATTTTTCCATCGGCTCTTCCAGCCATATGTTTTTGGTTTATTTAATATATGTTATCTAAATTTGAAAATTGATTTTTTTTCTTGTTTGTTAAATTTAATAGATTTATGAGTTGTTTCTAAATTTTGTTATATGATTTAAGTGTGTTGGTTATTTCTAAATTAATTTTGCTTTTCGATCTAATTACGTTTTGTAATGAATGAGGTTTGATTAAAATATTTTGTACTTATAACTCAAAAATAAATATAAACTGTTTGACATCACATGAATTATTGATGGTACATAAAATATATAAACAAAGCATCAAATATTAACCTATAAATAAATAGATAACTTACTTTATAAATTTAATAAAAATAATACGGTGAATATAGACAATATGATTCTAAAATAATAGATAAATGACTAATTGACTATGTTGAGGGGTTAAACAAACCTTTTGTTTAAATCTTAAGTTGTTGTTGAAAGCGATTTTAGTTTTCTCAACTTACACTCTCATCTTATCTGAAATGGTATCATGAGACTAAATAGACTCAAAATATCATTTCATGCTTGGGATTTTTATTCATTATTTTATGAGATGATCGTTTTTTTCGGATCATTGTTACTAATTAAAAAGTAGTGAGCAACGAGTTGATTTAAGTGATAAATAGTTTGATATTATTTAAATAAATTTTAAATTTGAAGTTTTATATATACATAAAATTTTTATCGGAAGATTCATTTATCAAAATTAAGCATTTGATGCAAGTCGATTCAGATTAATTAAAACAAAATTTTAAAGAAAAAAAAACAGCACAAAACACCTAACCCTCAAACTACACTGCTAATTAAGGCGTGATTGTGGATATTTTAATCCAATAAATTTATATAATAATTTGTTTCAAAATTACAATTATCTTATTCAAACATTAATTGAAATACTAACTCAAATGATATAGGTTGCGAATTCGAAATGCTTAAGGATGTCCTTTTCAGGTGAATTAATTGCTCCAATAGATATTTTGGATATAAAAATTTGGGCTGACTTTTCGTTCTTGTCGCTGTCGGTATATGAACCATTATTGAATTTAAAGATAATAATTTAAAAATATAAAACATATCAACGATACCAAGTTGCAAAATTTGAGGATTATAGCTTAAGAAAGTGATTAGGTGACTAATTGGCCTTATCCTTTTGGGGTCCGTCTATTTATGTCTACCAATTATTTTAATATTTATATTAAAACTTAATCTGAAATATATATATATATATATATATATATATATATTTATTAATGATTAAATCTATTGTTTAAAATAGATAAAAATTAAAAGACCGGTTTATACTAAAGTTTCAAAACTATGTGTATCTTCGTATAAATATTTATTTATTTATGTGTTGAAAAATATTTATACAAATTGAGCATTATAACATATTATAAAGTAATCATTGAACTACTTTTTTCCTAATGAAGTGTTCCTTTGCGGAAAAAAAAAACAAATCATTGAACTATACTAATCATGGCCATGGGGCACCGCTAATCCTCCATGTTTATTGAACAAATATGTTTGTTCTTTTCCATGTCTTTCTTTTCCATGTTTTCTATACATAAATCTAAAGATATTTAGGGTTTAAATATATTTAATTACATATTTTCATGTATATCATACAGACTTTATTCTAACCAAATTAAACTAATCGACTAATAGTAACTTTTCTATTTTACAGAAACAAGAGTAACTCATTCTTATTCCAACTAAAATTTTATGTATTTATATAATCAAATTTATTAAAGTTTACATAAAAATATTCAAATAAAAACTTGACCAAAATTATCAGCTTCAAAAACATAAATTATGTTTAGGGTAATCTAGAAAATATAAAATGTAGCCAATAATGTTTCGCCACGTTTCTCACCACGTAGCACAGGATCGCTCCATCTTGTTTCTACCTTCCACGTCACTAGCATTTACAAATCTATTACAGGATCACGAAAAGCTTGACAACTTATAGAAAAATCCAGTATGCTTCAAATAGGGACAACATCGTAATTCCACAACCCACCTTCTAGGCTCTCAGTTTGCTTAAATGTGTAACTGACGGTGTTTCGCTAGTTACGAGGCTCCTTTCGAAATTACAATAATACCATTTTATTTCTCTCTTTGATTTTCTCTTTCGTTTCGGATGATTAGGGTCTATTTTGGAGTTTGAATATTTTTTCTTTTCCTTTTTCTTTTGAGAGCTTTACTTTAGCTGCCTGATTTTTGTGTGCGCGCTTGTTTGTTTGTTTGTTTGTTTGTTTGATGGGAATAATTTTCCGGGAAAATACCCGCTCATGGCAAAGTCATCTTTTAAGGATTCACTGAAAGCGCTCGAAGCTGATATTCAACACGCCAATACTCTGTATGTATCTTTCTCCCTCTATATTTCTTGTTTGACTTAATTTCCTCTTGTTTTTCTGTTTATATATAATTTTCTGGGTTTTTTTCCCCGATAACTGGCAGTTTGACTTGCAACATTTTTTCCCTTTCTAAAATGAAACAGAGTAATCTCTCTCTCTCTCTTTTGAAACAGAAACAGAGTAATATCTACTCAAACAAAGGGCAAACTTTGTATAAAAGCTTAGGGTTAAGTATTTTTTTTCTATGGCTGTTGACTTTGTTGGGGATGATTGTTTCTTATGCTATGTGTTCGACAATAGAAGTTTCACACACAAAATATTGAAGTTCTGAACATCCAATTCCAGTATAGGGTACTGAATTGTAGGGAAGGAAGCGTTTTCTCAATAATGTTTTCCGAAGGCGTAAACACAAACAAATTAAAATTTCCAAGCCAACAATGAGGTCTGAACGAAGGGTATCCCTTGATTCTAAATGATCTGAGCTTACAATTATTTAAAAAAAAATTAGTTTCTGGACGATCGATGTAGTTAATGAATATTGTCCTTTAGTTGTACCTGTAGCTGCTGGGGAACCAACTCATCGAGTGCAAATTTCAGTAGTAAATGCTAATTTATGAGTGCATAATACTAGTAAAGACATTCTCTTTTTCTTTATTATCGGCAGTTCGGCACTGCTTGATTGTTAACCCTGTTTCCGATTTCAGGGCTTTAGATTATCCAAGGGAGAAAGATGGAGCTCGTCTTCAAATGAGACTATCATACAGTCCTGCAGCTCAGTTTTTCCTTTTCCTTGTTCAGTGGACTGATTGTCAACTAGCTGGTGCTCTTGGTTTGCTCCGAATACTTATTTATATGGTATGCTTCCTTTCACCATACATTTTTTGGAGCTATTGTCTTTTGCTCTTCCAGTTGTTCGATTTTGTTTTGCAAAACACCTCCATCTCTCCTCCCCCAAGTATTTCGAGTTTGACTTTCTATGCTTTATGGTATCAAAATTCTAATCTGTTACCTAATACGTACTTGCTATTGGGGGTGCAATGTCATGAATTGATGCAGACTTACGCGGACGGCAAGACCACCATGTCGGTTTATGAGAGGAAAGCCAGCATTAGAGAATTTTATGGTCAGTGAGTTTTCTGAGAAATCTCAACTTTTACTTGGAATGCTTATTCTTGTTCACTCTCTCAAATTGTTTGTGCTGACAATGTACTACAAAGTTCATGAAAGTGAAACCGGGCTCACGTAGTGTGGTTTTCCTACACAGCGGTTATATTTCCCTCCCTGTTGCAACTTCAACAAGGCATTACTAGTGTGGAAGATAGGAAACAGAAAGAAGTGTGTACCATGAGGTACCGAAAGAAGGATGAATCTGAAAGGGGGAAACTCTCCGAAATTGACTTGGAAAGGGAAGAAGAGTGTGGAATTTGCATGGAGATGAACAACATGGTTGTTTTGCCTACTTGCAGTCATTCTCTGTGTTTGAAGTGTTACCGGGATTGGTAAGTTGTTCCTTTCTCTGAGTACGACTTCATTGAACTGTTATTTGGATCGATGATCAAGTGTACGCTGTACGTCCTTGAGTCTTGACCTTTTTATTCTTTCTTTAGCAAGTATTATCTATAAGGGAAGATACCATAGCTGGTTTTATTGCATATATGTTAATGTTTGCAATCTCTTATGGGTTCATGATTTGTGTTCCACCCTTCCTTTGTAAGTGATCTGGTGCTGTTTATTTCAGGCACGGGCGGTCTCAGTCATGCCCCTTTTGTCGGGACAGTCTCAAAAGGGTCAACTCGTGTGACCTTTGGGTTTACACCGAGAAGAGCGAGATAGTTGATTTATCGTCGATATTGAGAGAGAATTGTAAGAGGCTGTTCATGTACATTGATAAATTGCCTCTCATTGTCCCAGACCCCGTATTTGTTCCTTACGATGTTCATGTTCGGTGATTGCTTTAATACCGGTCCGGGGCATACACCAACACCAGCAATTGCCTGTATATATATAACTAGCCTGAGTGCCTGACTGTATGTATAATCATACTTGCCATTCTGAAATGTAAATGCTTTCGGAACTATATAATATAATGATCACTAAATGCTTCCCGAGTCATATAAGCTTGGACACAAACTCCTCTTCTGCGAACAATGCGGTGAAATTCAGATACCAAGAACCACATTCCCCATGCAATTGGGTAGCTTCTAAACGCAATTTCGCTGCTTTCATATGTTGCCAATTGCAAAGCCAACGAGATATGGCCGTTCCAACTTAACACACGAAACAGAAAAATATGATTATGACCATATACTAAGTTAAAATACTATTTTTGTATCACACTAGTATATTAAAAAAAAGTTAATAACAAATATGGTTGTACACATTTATAAATAGCGGACCTACTCATATATTTTTAAGTATAATATAGACATAAATATATACATAAAATTTTAAAAGCTTAAAAATATCTATGAATATACACTACTTTGTAATCAATTTTAAATTATTCAAAAAAATATATATACATAGAAATGGAAAAACAAACACAAAGAATACATTAGGCCAGATTATTGGCAGATAATGGGCCAAGAGGCTGGGCCGCTCAGACTCAAAATGATTTATTAGGCCTAATACTCCTTTTTCTTGTCTCGTCTCAACGGTCAGAATTAACTCCATTTAGAAAACGAGGTGAAATCAAACCCCCAAAGTTTTCGCTAAATTTTTGAATTCGAGATTAGGGTTTTTTGTTGAAAGGGGAAACCATGAATCCGTTAACTCTAGTGAAGCGATTACAGAACATTACCGCGAAAGAAGCAGATTTAGGGATATCGGAGGAAGCATCATGGCACGCCAAGTACAAAGATTCCGCATACGTCTTTGTCGGCGGTCTTCCGTATGACCTCACCGAAGGTGATCTCCTCGCTGTTTTTGCCCAGTACGTTTTCTTTCTCAAGTTTCCTTTTATTTTCCCCACTTTGGAATTCTTTACATCTTTAAATTGGATATATATTTATTTTTCTCAGATATGGAGAAGTTGTAGACGTCAATCTTGTGAGAGATAAGGGTACTGGGAAATCGAAAGGCTTTGCGTTTCTTGCTTATGAGGATCAGAGAAGTACAATTCTTGCTGTAGGTTAGGATTTATCTCTCTTAACTGTTCGAATCTGATACATATTATGAATAATGTGGAAAATGATGTAATTGTTTTTTTTTTCATTGAAGATAACCTTAATGGGGCACAGATTTTGGGTCGAATTATACGGGTTGATCATGCCGAAAAGTATAAGAAGAAAGAAGAAGAAGATGAAGAGGAAGAAAAAAAGAAGAGGGAAGCCCGAGGGGTTTGTTATGCTTTCCAGAGAGGAGAATGTACCCGTGGTGCGGGATGTAAATTTTCCCATGACGAGCAAGTAAGATTCATTTTCACTTAGCATTGCTTTTTGATACATGTAACTAATTTGGATGGCTATATTGCAATAACCGTGAACGAGCATTTTTAAGCCACTGTTCAACGTCGGGATGAATCTATAAGATGCATGGCTAATGTTGTATAGTAAATTTCACTTACCTTTTTGCCTTGGTTTGTTTATTCAATACTCTATATATGTGTTATCATAAACTGAATGAACCAAGTTATGTTATAGTTTCAAACGTATGAACTATTTGCTATTTTTAATTCGAGTTGAAGGAAGTAACAGTTTTGTCTTTTTATTCTATGGATCTCAGCATATGGATCATAAATCATAAATTTTGCATGGTGATTATCTACCATAATCAGTAGTAAATAATTTGTCGATTATTTCCCATCCGAACACAATAATGGTCTTGTCCAATTAATTGCTGTGGTACTTGGACTTGGGTGTGAGTATCAAATATTGTGTATGTATCCCAACATGGGCATGGTTAGATTTTTCTAAGTTTCCTCCTGTGTTTGGAGAACCCTTGAAGGTCATGTCCTCATATCCATTTGTTGGACAGAGATACTTCAAGAACAATGAAGAGTACTGGCAACATAAATTAATTGTGTAGTTCTATTTTTGAAAAACAGAAAATGTTTTCCTCAGTTATTCTTCATTTTTCACTACCTTTCTCCATCTTGCAAGGGCTGATGTTTTAAACATATAATGTATTGAATGTAGTTAATAAATCATAAGCACTGTGCTTATGCCCAATCTTTTATGTTTCTGCTATTTATATTTTTCTCTGTTTTGTGCCCAGAGAGCTGCAAACACTGGTTGGGGTCATCAGGATAAAAGTTCGAGTTGGGGAAATGACAAATTTGAGGGTTCAAAAAAGAGCGAAAAAAGTTTTGGCGCGCAGGAGCGTTCAGCGAGGGGAGATGAGAAGGCCTCAGAGAAAAGTGATGGGAGAGAAGGAAAGAGATCTAGAAGGTATGATGGTAAAGATGTTAGATCAACATCAAGAGAAAATTATAATGGTAGTGAAGATAGGAGATCAAGGTGGCATAATGATGATGATCGGTACAAAAGGGAAGAAAAAAGATCTAGAAGGCACGATGATGGCAACCATGAGCCAAGGTCAGTAGAAGATCTTCATAGGAAGGATGAAAAGATATCAAGAAGGCATGGTGATGATGACGAATACGGAGCTAGGGTAAAAGAAGATAGGAGGGATGGAAGTAGATCAAAAAGGCACGGTGATGATGAGTTCGAGCCACGGCTTAATGGAGATCATGACAGGAGAGGAGAAAAAAGATTATCTAGGAATGAATCAGAATCTTATCCAAGAGAAGATCGTGATAAGAGAGGTGACGAGAAACGATCAGGCTATAACAAGAATTCATCCTCCCATCGACAATGAGAGAGATCTTAACATAAAGATCATGTCTAAGCTTTGGTTCTAATATCACTTTTCAACTTAAATGTCTCGTGGGCCACGGTGGGCGATACACAATTGTTGTTATTTTGAGACTAGTTGCTGTTTAATTGATGATGTATAAGAGCTGTTTTTACATGTATGTTCTTCATGGCTGCTTGTTAATGTTTTTACCTTTCTTACTTGTGGAAGTAACTAAACTATCTCATGAACAGCTTTTGATGACTTTAAATTGCAGAGAAATCAAGAATCAATACTGGCTAACAGTGGCTGTAAAAATAATTAAGGAGTGGAATCTTCCTCGGGGAGAGTAAAACAAAAGCAAAAGCTGAAATGGTTCACACAAAAACAATTACCATTGCAAGATGAACAGGACGGATCAAGTCTTAGTACAAAGATAAAATATGAATAAGTACATATGTCCGCTAAGCAGTAAATACAGTGCCAGTACGTAAATTCTATGGCAGCCATTACTTAGCACTTACAAGAGTTTCACGAGTTATGTTTTGAGTAATCTCTCTTCGATGTTGTTATGTAACATTCACCAATAATCCTTGCAAGAACAATGTCCTCCGCTAAAATGGTGGAATCGATACCGATCTCTTAGTATTATCTCTCTGTTATAAAGTCTCGATATAAGCTTGGCAACTGAGTGGCAGTCCCCACAAACGCGGAGATTTTTTATAATCCGGATAGGCTGAGACGCTTCAACGTAAAGCAATCCAAAGGCAATTGCTAACTTCTCACTGTGAAGATTAAGAGCATGCTCTTGCATGTCATCCTCTTCAATAAGTTGCAGCAGCTGGGACTTGTTGGGTACATAGCCAGCTGATTTTAATCTCACCACAATCTCATCCAATTTTGAGTATATCTCCTTGGAAAGAGGATGGCAGTTATCTCCTGCCAGAAATTCATGAATGACTCCATTCACCTCTATTCTGCTACCACCTTGTTCTTTCTTTAGTCCAGTCACTCTCATGTGCTTCCTTAATCTAGAAACACCATCCCATTTCCCAGTTTTGGCATATACATTAGATAAAAGAACATATGCTCCATTGTTTTCAGGATCCAACTCAAGCAAACGGCTACAAGCCCGTTCAGCAAGCTCAACATTTCCATGAATTTGACAAGCCCCAAGCAGAGCACCCCATACAGAATCACTAGGAGGTATTGGCATTTTCTCAATGAATTCAACAGCTTCTTCCAAAAGGCCTGCACGACCGAGTATATCAACCATGCAAGAATAGTGGTGGAGCTCAGGTGCAATACCATAAACTGGTTCCATCATGCCAAAAAAGGTTTTGCCCTCCTTTACCAACCCTGCATGGCTACAAGCACATAATACATTAGTAAAGGTCACAGAATTGGGCCTGATCATAGTTTCTTGCATCCTAGAGAACAAATCTATTGCAGCTTTCCCTTGTCCATGCATCGCCAAACCCGCAATCATGGCACTCCAAACAAATACATCCCTCTTCTCCACAGAGTAAAATACCTCAAGGGCCTTCTTTATATCTCCGCATTTGGAATACATATCAATGAGCGAGGTTGTAAGATGACAATTTAGATTAATTCCCTGCTCTTTGATATATGCATGGATACTATCACCTACTTCCAATGCTCCTAATTGAGCACAAGCTGATAGAGTGCTGACAAGAGTGATCTCATCAGGTTTAGCAATTTTGCTCTGTTGCAATTCATGATAAATGGACAAAGCCTCCTTTGACTTTCCATTCTGTTCATAACCAGATATAAGGGCATTCCACGCAGCAATATCTTGCCTAGGCATGGTATCAAGGATCTGTCTTGCTTCCTCATACGCTCCCAATTTAGCATAACCGTCAAGCATAGTAGTCCACGTGACAATATCCTTCTCCTTCATCATATCAAACAATGTTTTTGCATCTTCAAGACTTCTGCATTTCGTATACATATCTAGGATTGCATTATTCAAAGTCAAGTTCACACTTATCCCGTTCCTTTCGATATACGAATGCACCCATCTCCCAAACTCCAAGTCCAGCTTCTTTGTGCAGGCTGATAAAACACCCAGCATTGTCACATCATTTGGCTTCACATTTTGTTCTTCCATTTTTCGAAACATCTGCAATGCCTTTTCAGCACAACCCCTTCGTGCCAAACCAGTGATCATCGAATTCCAAGACACAACATCTTTTTCACCAACCATCATAAACACCCTATAAGCTGAATCCAAATCTCCACACGACATATAAAAATGTATCAACGAATTGGAAATAAAAACATCCGCCCCTAGCGAGGACTTAATCACCATCCCATGAAGAGCCTGCCCAACACATAAACTAAAAATCTCAGCAGCAGCCTTGATCACAAAGGGAAAAGTGAATTTATTGGGGTAATAAGGACTCTCATGAACCATCCTTAGAAAGATCAAAATTCCTTGGAGAGGTTCAGGGCTTGAAGCATAAACCCGAATGAGGGTATTCCATGTGTAAAGATTTGGCTTGGGAATTTGATCGAACACTTTACGAGCATAATCCAAGCTCGAAAAAGGTGACAAAGCAGAGGCTGCAAAGAGTTTGCTACCGGAGTATGGGTCAAAGAGAAGTCCAGTGCGGAGCATTTGGGCATGGATTTGCTTGAGCTGGCTTGGATTGGTGCATCGCTGGAGATGTAAAAACACAGGGTGATCATGGTCGTTATTGACAGTTAGGGAAGATGAGTAACGTGGAAGAGACAGAAGAGGGGTGCTTAGAGTTTCCATGCCTTTTTTTTTTGTCGGGGGGAGATTTTCATTTAGTAGGCTTATCTACTTAAAGGTCTGCTTGTTTTTAAGGATTGCGAAAGGAGACTGCAACAATATGGGCCAAAGCCCATTGAAATTCTTCTAGTAGTTTTCTAAACAAATATATTACATGTTTGAAAAAAATATTAATATTACAAAGAAAACAAGTTATATAATTATATTTGTTCGAAAGAACTTATATAAACGAAAAAACTTTGATACAAAGTAAATTTTAGTTGGCAAAAACCTTTTAGTTTTAGCGGTTTAAATTTTATGATTAATATTTAAATTTTAGAGTATATAGTTTAGAGTTTAGGATTTAGTTTTTGAGATTAAGGTTAGTAATTTATAATTTAAATTTTATAGTAAATGTACAGGTTAAAATATAATTTTGGGTATATAATTTTAACTATCTTATGTATCAAAATTTTACCCATAATTTAACATATAAAATAATTGTTAAAATTACTTTCGATAATCATCCACATACATAAAAATAAATTTGGTCAACCATTATTAATCATTATCAACCATTTTCTTAAAAAATCATAAATGAAATTAGAAAAAAAAAACGAGACAGGCCTCATAAAATATATAGTTTTAAAAAAATAAGTGGTGATAAATTATTAGTTATACAAAGAAAAAGAGTAATTAAGAAAGAAATGCGATTATAATTAAGTGGGGTGGATTTTTCCAAACTTAGCCGTTCTCTCTTATCAAAATTCCTTCAACTCTAACTATTCTCTACTTTGATCAATCCTTTTTTAGGCGATCGATTGTTATTCGCACAAATATTCAATCGACGTTAATTTCTGATTTATGTATTTGTTGGTGGTCACTTGAAAAGTTATATCTCCACTTGGTTGATGATTGTTTGCCGATAAAATCAGTCCTGGGTAGCGGTAATTTTTTTGCTTGACAACTTGGATCGCAAATCACTCCTTCTTCCTTCTTTATGCGTCTCGTTTGGACAGAGACAAAAAAAATTTAGGAGACTGATAAATTTTGTTAGTATGCTTATTTCCACAGAAATTTTCATTTTTCATTATTTTTGAGTTGTAATTTTTTTTAGGTTATTTAATCTAAATATTCTTATTCTTGAATGCATTGTAATTATGATTTTTCTATGGATTTAATAAAAATTTAGTGTCTTTTATAAAAAAAATGCGATTATAATTGGTTTGCATTGGCCGAAATGTTTAAACTTTGAGGATTAGAATCGTACCTCTGATAAGAACATACTAATAATGGCATCGTTCTTATCCAATACTAGGGATTATCCCATGCTTCACCATCTAGTTTTCACTCAACATATAGCATATATTTTTCAAAATTTGAAGAGAAATGATTAATTAAGTAATTACTACGTAATTAATTGTGGGTTTAATAACGAACCCACTAATCTCTCTATTTGTTAATTTTGTCTGAGAGGGGAAGCTCAGGAGTTACACCCAGCAACAATTCTCAGTCGTTGGATTATAGATCACCAGCTCATCAGCATGTGCTTTTTTCCAAGCTAACTACTGTCTTAAGCTTCTGTTAAGGGGGTTTTCTTACAAATAGACAGTAGAAACCCAAAGAAAAAAACATTCTCTTTCCTTTTTAAAACTTGTTCAGGTCTGTTTTCATGGAAGGAGTAGGAGGTAAAGGAGTAGATTTTGGGTGTGGGAATTGTAAGCCATCTTTATATAAACCTACTCCTCCATTATCGGCTATAGAGAGGTTTTTATGGGGTCAAAACCACAGTTCCCGTCATAAGCCATATTCAACGCAAAACAACGTTAGTATCAGCAAAGGAACAGCACTCGGTTCTTCTGCCGATGGATTGCTTCGTGGTTTCTCCTTCTGTAATGATGCAATCGGCGGCTATGCTTCATTGGGACGTAACTTGGATGAAAGCTTCATTGAAGGGCCTTTTGTAGATTCTTCGGCAGATGATCATAAAAACCCTAACATGGAAATGAAACAAGTTTCAATCAAGAGTTTGAGTTTCCCTAAAGGTGTAGGGAAAAAGAACAAGAAAACTGCTTCCTCAGCTTTGATTAAGGGCCAGTGGACAGACGAGGAGGACAGGTGCAGTTTCTTCTTCACTTTTTCCCACTTTTACTTCACAAATTGTGTTTTGTTTTGTTTCCTTCACAAAAATATTCTAGGGTTTTATTTTTGGTTGATAATTATATAGGAAACTGATAAGATTGGTAAAGCAATACGGAGTGAGGAAATGGGCACAGATAGCTGAGAGTTTGGTCGGTAGAGCCGGGAAACAGTGTCGAGAGAGATGGCATAATCATTTGCGCCCTGATATCAAGGTTTCTCCTTCTCATTATTTTCTACTTAATTTTTTAATTTGAGCTTGCAATATTGTCGACCCCGAAATCTATGCTAAAGACGCATATTTAGGATGATGATTTACATTTCCTTGTTCATGTTTGGGGTTTTCTTTCATGTGTTTTACTTTTACTACACAATTTCGTTGAGAAAACATTTTCATGGTGTGTTGGTTTCAGAAAGATATATGGAGCGAAGAAGAAGAGAGGATATTAGTTGAAGCTCATGCCAAGATTGGAAACCGGTGGGCAGAGATCGCAAAGTTCATCCGTGGAAGAACTGAAAACGCCATAAAAAATCACTGGAACGCTACAAAAAGAAGGCAGAACACAAGGAAGAAGATCAAACAAAATAATACTAATCAAAATAGCAAACCTCAATCATCAATTCTTCAGGACTACATCCGAAGTCAAAATCTTAACACCAACAACCGCTCCGCCGCCACCACCGCTATCACCCCAACCAGCAGCTGCACCAATTCCACCGGTCCTTCTAGCATCACAATCTCTGAAGACATGGCCAGCGAATTCAAATATTTTATCCCTGAGGAACCAACCGGATCCGATGATTCTCAGCCTTTTATTGCTCAAACACATGATGAGGAACTCCAGTTCATGCAAAACTTCTTTTCAAATATTCAACCATCTGTGGATTATAAACCAATCCTTGCTGATGGCCCCAGCAAAGGTTCTTCAACCATTGACTGCCTAACTGGTGTTCGACAGCAATGGTCTAGTCCTGTTGCTGGTGGTAGCTTCTCATCTTCCATTATAAACCCAAACTTTCTCTCAACTAGCTTTGAAGAAAAAGAGCCTCGAACTACCCATCTGTATTCGGACCTCTATCTGTCTCGCCTGTTGCATGGACATGGAGCACCCGCTGCGTCATTTCCCGGTGGCAACGGCGACACTAGCATGATCATGGACCCGTCATTGTCCGACCAATCTTCTTCAGTCGGAAGGAAAGATATGGACTTGATCGAGATGGTTTCTTCCTCTCAATTCTGGCGGTAGTAACATGTTGGGCTGTTTTGAGTGCTTTTTCATTCCTCGTTACTTTAATAACAAGTCTCGTTCTCGAAGGCTTTATTTTAGCAGGAAATTTGGTTTTCCGGCATCCCTTGCCTTGCCTATGTTTGAAGGTGTGTTTAATTCAGACTTGTTTGTGCTATCGTTTAATGATTGTTACATATAAATTCCATGATTAAAATGTTAAACATATACTCCTCAATTTCAATGCATGTGTAGACGGAGAACTCTATGTTAAGGGACAAATTTATCAAATTTTAAAGAGACAAAAAATAAACTTTTAATAGCAAACACATAAAAATATTTTTAGAATATTATAATTTTAAATTTATAGGGGATGACCAATGCCCTCGTCCATCGACCATCCCTGCATGCGATGTCAGGGACGGACCTAGGACATTAGGTTAGGGGGAGCGAACCTATAAATTTTTAAGGGGGGCGGACTTATAAAAATTTAGGGGGACGAAAATAGATTTTTAATAAAAAATACATAGAAAATTTTTAGTAGGGGCGGTTGCCCACCAACACCTCCTCGGTCCATCCCTCTGCGATGTGAACCTAAGTAAGTAATAGGTTGATCGAGTTCCCGGATTCTCCATTCCAAATTCCCAATCCCAAAAATTAGTTACTACTAAATTGCTTGATTGTGCCCAACAGGCCCAGACTTCAGTGTATTTATAATTTATGGGAGCCATTGGGCTAAGTTGGGCCCAAAGAAAAAGAAAAAAAAAACCCTTTTACTGTATATACATAGAGGGGGAGAGAAATCATATACTGTACTTTAAAACTTTAGAATTTTTTTATAACAAAATGATACAAACTTTTGTTAAAACTATGGAGGTCCAACTAGTAACAAATATTGTCTAGAAAACTTTGATGGGTCCAAATGAACGCATTAGTGTTTTCCCTCAAAATATTACTAAATAAACATTGCTGTAGGACCAAAGAAAACCAAAAGAATGCAGAATAGAGGTGTAGCCAAAGTACCGGGCCATAATTCCTTGCTTTAACTTTTGCTAGAAATATGGAATAAGTCGGTACCGATATATTGTATTGCATGGGTCGACCCCATGCCAAGCTATTGTTTTTTGTCTTCAACTTGAATGATTGAACCACATTTTTACTTGATCTTCTCTATCTGTATATGACAATTTGTTTATTGAGAATGTGAAAATTCCACAATCCATTTTCTAAGATCGAAGGTTTGGACATAATTCAATTCATCAGTCTTTGGACTAGAATTAACTAAATAAACTTGAAAAATTAAAAGCATGCGAGATGAGACCACTTCTCATAAATTATCAGAAGCATGGACGAATGCAGGACTTTAAGTTAAGAGGCAAATTTATAATTTTTTAAGAGGTGAACTTATAAAAATTTAGGGAGACGAAAACAAATTTTTAATAAGAAATACATAAAAAATTTCTAAAAAATTTCCAACTCGTATAAAATTTTTAAAATTTTAGGGGCCGACCGCCCTGCCAGCCCCCTTCGGACCATACATAATCAGAAGCATGTCAAATTGTACATTTACATTAGCAATGGAAAACATTATTTCTTTATAAGTTACTTTTAAACGATAATAATTCATATAATTATTACCATCTACAAATTTGTTACATAACAGGAATCTCCATGATCATACGGTTAATTTTAGCTGTAAACTAACCCCCAGGCAAAAAAGGTACAAAAACCTGTAAAAACATACTAATGGGAATCGTCTACCCCTAATTATGCCCTATATTAGCTTCTATTTTAAAATAGCGGGTTTAGAGTTTAAAGTTTAGGGTTTAAAGTTTAGGGTTTATGGTTGAGGCTTAGAGTTACGGTGTAAGGAATTAAGGGCAGAGTGTATTTTTTAGAATTTAAAGTTTAAAGTTTAGAATATAAAAATTAAAATTAAGGCTTAGAATTTAACTTTTAGGTGTTTTTTTAGTATGAACATATAAGTAACGGTTAAGTTCAGAATTTTTTTACTCAAAACACACACCATAAATTAACCATCATCATCCCATCTCACAAAACTTACACTATCCTTGTCCCCAAGTAGTTAAATAAAATTAAAACTATATTTAAAAAAAATGAAAGTCAAGGTTGAGAAAATATAAAAAAATGCAGAGAAAGATCACATACATACGATCTCACACTTAAACAGTGTACACAATGACAAAGCAAGGCAGCACCGCCCTAGGATTGAAGACAAACAGCTCTTCCTCATCAAGTTTGGTATATGCGCCACCCCCTCCTCCCCTTCCGATCACCGAATCAAACCCACCATCTTCCTTGTTTATTTCTTCACCTTCTGATCCAACCCGACCCGCCACGACCCGGCAGACAAGCATGGCGCGTTTCACGTTCATGAACTTGAACTCTTCCTCTACATCATCGGGGATCGCCATGTGCGCTCTCCAGCTCGTGGATAGCGTGGAGATTCCATCCATTTTGGGCGAAAAACCGGACTTAATTATCCCGCAAACGCTACAGTATTGTTGATTACAAATGCTTGAGCTCCCGTTAAGTCCCAGATCACACATGAAAGTGGAGCAGTTAAATCTCAACAGCTCGTTCCCATCGGCTATACACCTCTCGTCTCGCCTCCCCATCGCACCGTTTCTCGCGGCTTTCGCTTTCACGACCTCTCTATATTCCTCGAACCTCGTTAGGATTTTTGGGCTGTTATGGATCTTCAAAATACGGTGGATTTCAGGGTTCCTAACCTTGTCGGTCCAACCGGTTGTGAATATGATCCGAACTATGTTGTTGCCGGAATCCCCATCGGTGAGTTCGGACACGGCGTGCTTGGTCGCTTGGTGTTGTTCGAGAAGATGGGGTTTCTGGAAAATCTCACCGCAAGCAGTGCATGGGAAAATATCATTACGTAGAGGGAAAAACGGACAGTCCGATGAGATGTCCGATTCTGGGCAAGACCCAGATTGTATTTGATGGCGTGGATGAGCGCTGTCCGAATCTGATAACTGAGTTTCAGGTGGGATAACCATGGAGACCAGGGATTGTTGGGAGTTTCTTGCAGAGGTTAACGCCGGAGTGGTTAATGGCTGTGTTTGGACGGCGTATTTGCAGTTGGGTTTAGAAGTAGAAGAAAAAATGCGTTTGATAAAAGTCCAGGTGGAGGAAAGAGCTTTGCGGTGCTTGTGAGAATTAGGAGAAAGAGGTGAGGATTTGCGTTTCTTGGTTGGCTTCTGGCGGTCTTTAGCGGCGGCGAAAACGAAGCAGCCGAGGTGGAGAAGAAGGATGAAGAGAGAAATGAAGTTATTGAAGAATGACCCAATATTGGTTTTCGCCATTGATAGACACACAGAAAACTAAAGAGAAGTTTGATAGCAAATTTTGAGTAGCTTTCTGGGTGTAGTTTTCTGTTTTCAGGCCATGAAGCAAGCAGTGAATTGCGTTGTGTCGGAAGGGAAGATGAATTTTGTAAGGGGTGGGGGCATGGGAGAATAAAGATATGTAGAAGTAGGTGTAACGCAACTTCATGCCTCATTGCCATATAATATCACGCCTCTTTTTCTCTCTCGCTGTCAATTTCTTTATAAGATAATATTCTTCTAAATACTTATTTGTTTGGATTTAAATTTCATAATTACATTTCTTTATTTGATGGGTAATTAATTACTCTATTCCGTACAAAAATTTATAGATTTGTAAGGAAAATCGAACTATCAATTCTTTTACAAATTGATAGAGATACGTATATTTCTAAAGAAACTCAATATTCGTAAGAAAATCGTATTTGTAAAACTTCTGTAAATGAGACAAGACATATAGTGAATTATTCGAGTTTAATTCGATTAAAGTTTAGTTAATATTCAATTTGATAGACTCGATTTAAGCTCTAATTCGATCTGAACTATTAATGAGATAAGTCAAGCTCAACATTATTCAACTCGATTCGAGCTCAATACAACATGGCCAGACACAACTCATTTACACCCTTTTTAGGAATTATGAAATTATTTACAAATTATTAAGGAACTTCATATAATCTAGAAAAAATTATATTAAAAAAGTAAAAATATTCCAACAACCAGTTGGTGTAGTGAGATGAGACATTATATCTCTTAAGCAATATTAGAAGTTCGAATCTTAGCGTTATGAATAGAAAAAAATTGAGTTGTGAGAGTTTAGGGATGGAGTCATGGAGCGATGTTATCTATGGAGAAGTAAAATAAGGTCCTTTTAGTTTAAATAGTAGTAAAATAAAAATTTTTGTCACTCCGAATTTTTAAATTTAAAGGCTTAATAGACCTTTGCCCCTTCAATATTTGATCCTAACTCTATCTCTGGGAAGGTTACTCTTATAATAAACCTTTATATTACTCAATCCAGATTAGTCGACCAATAAATTAGACATAATAATAAAAAATTTAAAACATGAAATTCTTTAGAAATTGATAAGAAGTTTATATTAGAATTTTCGGTAACGAGTCATGACATAGACGTGCCTTATCACGTGCATGCATTCAGATTTTCTAAACTTAACATGCTCGTTCTGTTTATTATTAGTTTTTACAATAATTATATATTTTATAATTTTTATATAAATCTCGATTATTACACATGGACGGACGAAAATTTTATGTTAGGTGAATCTATAATATTTTAAGAGGGTAAATTTATATAAATTTAGGCGGTAAAATAGATTTTCAATAAGAAATATATTTTTTTAAAAAAATAAAATTCTAAATCATGTAAGAATTTTAAATTTTTAAGGGAACGATCGTCCCCTCTAATCCCTCTAGGTCCATCCATGGGCGGAGCCACTTGACTCCATGGGTGTTCGAATGACACCCCAAAGTTTGTTAGGAAATTTTTTATTATATAATTTTTATATAAAAATATTTAAATAAATAAATAAATAATACTCATTTATAAATAATTGACACCCCTTAATTATAATACAAAAAATAATACCCCTTAAATAATTTTTTTAGCTTCGCCCTTGAGTCCATCCCTGCATGTTTGTGTTATTGGTATCAATTTTTTATGTCCCATATTATATTATATTTATACTTATTTACAATCAGAATATGTTTTGATATATATATATATAAGGTTTAGAGTTTAAAAGTTTTTTTTGTTATGAAGTTTATAATTTAAGATTTGTGATTAAAATTTAAAGTTAATTTTATAATTTAAATAAACAATTGTGTAATTTTTTAGATAACTTACCAATCAAAATATAATTCTTTACAACCACCGATTTCGATATTTTTCGATTTGTACATAACAAATATTATTTGATTGGGAGCTTGAGTTGCAAGTTTTTGCTGTGTTGTTTATTTCATAAATTATTGAACATGCATTGTATTGTATTGTAGTGTGGGCAGAAGAAACCGTCACTTAGTCTACCCCTTTATCATAAGGGAGAATCCAAAGTATTTTTCACTATAATAATACTAATACTGCCTTCAAAGCTTAAACCTTATATCTTTTGATGTTTTGCTTTGGACTTTGGGCATTGTCTGAATAACTTTAACACATGATTTTGTCTACTTCTTCCTCTTTATCCATTCCTTCATGTCTTTTCGACATTAACCTGAAACCAATTTTAAATGTGTAGCACAATAATGACACTTGGGTTATTTATTTATATTTTTTTGCATTTTGAGGACAAAATTTCTTCAATCCCTATTGATGCAAAAAACCCATAAAAGAATCTCTGGCACTGTAATTTCAATCTTTGTAAAAGTAACTGCAAGTAAATTTCAGAACTTGACTTGGATTCCATAAGCCACGTATCATGATAATTCAAGATATTGGAATCTGATACTCTACAAAAAGACTGATTCTTTTCTTGGACCAAACCCTCAAATCAATCCTAAAGAGAAAATAGATTTAGTAATTACACTGTAAAATACTATACAATAAGTTTACAACTAACACAATATATAATACATCTACAATATCATATTTAAGATTTTAATATGTTTAATAATTATAATCAATTCAATAAGTATATTTGGCCGGTTGACCAAATTGCTAAGTTCGAAACATTAAAAAAATTGAACATATAATATTAATTATGGGTGGTGATGGTGATGATGAGGATGATGTGGGCCACATGATCTTTCCATACACATACACTATTATATTATTGCCACCAAGGTGGGTCCATATGATCTTCTCTTCGGCTGATGCATTTTTCTCATGACCCCCACCATGTCCCCCTGCGCACTGTCTCCCGTCCAATTTTATACTATTACAGTATTACTTACTAAAACATATCGGTTTATTAATCATCACTTGCTCTGCTCTCATCGGAAACTTTCCATGCATTAAGTGTCTTAAATCTGAATTTAACATAAAAACTCGACTTCATTATTTTAGATCTAAACACAATCGACTTCATTACAATTTTTAAAATTATTATGCCTAAAATTGATTTGATTTAGAATTGACTCGAACATGAAGTGATATGAATAAGTAATTTAAAATGTTTTAGACTTAAATTAAGTATAATTTTTTTTAAATTTAACTTATAATATGTAAATTGTGATTATCAATTTTATTAACATACAACATGCAATTAATTTGTACATTTTTTAAATACAGAATATAAAACTCATTTTTATATAATGTATAACAATTCAAGATTTATAAATTTTATATATGTATAATATTATCATAAATGTTACATATAATTATTTTTTAACTATCATATAGTAATCATATTAGTGATGTCTCGTAAAATAGTTATTTACTTGTTAAATTATAACTATTTATTCGACATAAAATAATTCATGCGAAACTTGAATAACTGAACCTAAAATATCCTAAACTTAGAATAACCCAACTTGAAAAATAAATTTTGTTCTCAATTTTAAAAATTATATATTATCAAAATTTCTCATACTTTCTGATAAAACTAATGCAGCAATTTGCGTGGTTAAACTTAAAAATATGATCCGACCTGATTAATTAAGCAGTTGAATTAACCTTAAGCAACTTTAATTTTTCCCTTGATCAATAGTAATAATGTTTTCTCAAAAGAATTAATTTGATAAAGATCAAAATATTAAGCGTAAATTAAAAAAAAGAAAAAAATGTGCCATCTTTGGAGATAAGCATGGAATAGTTATAATCTTATTTAGAATTTCTTTGAAGTTGTGGAAAAGTAAGGAACCACATGATTCATACATTTAATTAACTTTCTGTCCTGCCTCTAATCCAGTGGTTGGGTAACACATGGGTTTGCAATTAATGTCCATTTCCCATCACCTTTATATAATATATATTATTTCATATGTGATATATCAAATAAAACTTAAAGACTCAACTCGGATTTGAATATCAATCTACTAATTACTAAAAATTTGAGTGATTTGAGTCACATTTTATAACTTAAATTTTATTTAAAAAAATTTTGAGTCGAATTTATAAAATTAAAATTCGAGTCTATTTTTTTCGCATCTAGTTAAATTAAAAAATTTAAATTTTGTGAGTCGAGTAAAATTTTATTTACTCCTATTTAGACTAAAATTTACATCTTTGAAATTATGATTTAATTTATATTTTTAATTCAAAATATTCACGATTGATAGTAATAATTGATTCTCTCATCACATATCTTTTTTACTAGGAAATAAAATCTCTTTTAAAACTTAAAATTAAAACCCGAGCTTTAAATATGAATTAATTGAAGAGTCCATTATATGCATAAGAAAAAGGGTGATCTGATAGAGTAGAATAGGTGTAAGTATTGATTTCATTTATATCATCACTTGACTAATGAGTTGAATAATAGTGCAGCTCTTAAAGGTGGTAGTTTTGCTGGTATGGAATGATGCCAATGACTTATAAAGAAGGGCCGGTTGGCTAAATTGTTTATTTTTGTTTATTTTTCTCGTATTTTTTTAGGTCATGATTTTTAGATTTATTAAGAATATTTTTCTTATTCCTCTTTTATAAGTAGAATTAAAATTAGAATTAAGATTTATTAAAAAAATTAATTATTTAATATAATATTGAAGAATAACAGTTTCAATTAATATGACAAAGACATTAGTTTGCTTTTAAACCCTGTGTATAGTTATGTTGATAAATATAGCGGTCAAATAAAATAAATTGTATGACAAATTATAAAATATGTATAAACATTATTATAACTACTTACATTAATAGAAATGGTGGATGGTTTAGACAAAGGTAGACGCAAGATTTTATGTTCGAGATAAGTTTATAAAATTTTAGATGATGAATTTATAAATTTTAGAGGGAGTTATAATAGAATTCTAATAAAAATTTTAAAATATTTAAATCATATATAAATTTTAAATTTTCAAGGACGACTTTCTCATTAGTCCCTCGGTCAACCCCTCGGTCAATAACTGATATGGATAAGAAAGCATAATGAAAGAAGAATGAAAGAAGTGAAAGTGTTGAAAGCTTGTATTGTGGTGGCGGTCAGAGCAGGTAATGAACTATGAGTGTAGGTCTTTGGATCTTTTAAACTAACTAAACCTGCATTCTTCATGCTACTCATCTGCCTTTCTACTTGTCTTTCTCCTTCTCCTTTAATTGCCATCCTTTTTGGTTGATAATATTAGCTACATATAATATCAGCCCCTTAAGTTTTCTTAAAATAAAAAAATATTTATAAATAAATTTATGTAAAATCACTGAAATTTTATACCTTGTTGCTAAGTCCGACTCTTAATAATGACAGTATTATGTAACAGATTAATATCATGTACACAGACGGTGGAAACTGAAAGTTTCCACAAGCGCCTTAGTTTTAGGGAATAAGGAGTTAGTTTAGGGGTTTAGGTGTAGGGGTTTAAAATTTAAGGATAATTGTTTCAATTTAAAGTTTAGGGTTATAATTTAGGGTTTATATGTTAGGGTTTAGGGTTTATGGTTTAGGTTTTAACATATAAACCCTAAATTATAACCCTAAACCTTCTATTTAAACAATTATTCCTAAATTCTAACCCCTACACCTAAACTCCTAAACCATATACCCTAAACTAACTCTCTATACCCTAAAACTAAGGCGCTTGTGAAAACTTTCAGTTTCCACCGCCTGTGTATAGAATATTTATCCTTATGTAACGAGTTTTAAATTTTGTATCATTTTTGTCTATATAATTAATAAAAATTTATTTTTTTTAAAACATAATTGAATATTTTACGCTTTTTTCATTGGACTAACTAATGGATCTGACTTTCTTAATCTGAAACCCCCATTAGCCCACAACAAAGCTAGATAAATCTAAGCCTACCGGAGTTTTCCATTCTTTTTATCAACTTGGATGAGCCCAATTCGTTTATAAGAAGAAAGGAAAAAGATAAACAAGAAATTCATGAGTTCATATCAAGTTTTGAATTTTAAATATATTTTATTTGAGAGAAATAGTCATGAATTTTTAGCATATATAACTTTTGGTGTCGAAAGGCCATCCTAAAAAATTAGTCAATTATGCATCAAATTTTTTAGAAAAAGAAGGATGTTAGTGCTGGTAGAATTCAGGTAAGCCGGGATGCAATGTGCTTACTCAAGTCTGAAGACAGACTTGGCTTACGTGACTTGTATAACTGGAGTAATGCTTGCTTACTACAATTGATCAAGAATATTTTGGCAGTGTAAAGATCCATTTGAATTGCTTGGGTCTAGACTTATGCTCTCAAGGGAGTTAGCTTACTGCAGATTCAGTTCAAAAGCTCAATGAATTAAATTTGAAGGAAACTTATCAAGGTGAGAGATCACTATTCCTTTTAAGGGCTAGACTTTTCGGACATTAATTTGACAAGTACAATGTATATTTGGAGATCGATTCGTGTGCATCGTGATAAAGTGCCTTGGTGTAAGCTCATATGGTTTTCACTCAATATACTCAAACATGCTTTGATATCTTGGATGGCCATCCAATATAGGTTGCCTGCTAAAGATAGGTTGCTCAACTGAAGGATGATAATTGATGGAAGATGCACGTTGTGTGATTGTGAATTGAAAACTGATAGTTATTTATTTTTCGAATGTTCATTTTTGAAAAATATTTGAAAAGGAGTATTGGAGCTTTGCAATATCTCTAAAATGTTTATGATTGGAGTAGAGATGTTGAATGGGCCATCAAGTTTCTCGAAGAAAAGTCACTTTTTGCGGTGATGCTTCAATTGGTTTAATGTGCCTTTATCTACTTTGTTTGGAAGGAAATAAGAAACCACATGCAATTTTGCGGTTCTTGTTTAGATAGGCAAGCTATTTTACAGTCCATTAAAAAAGTTGTACATGTTAGACTAAAGAGGAAGAATATTGTTAAAACTAATTTTGTGAATATTCGATTATGTAGTAATTGAGGTATACTTGTATAAAAAGGATATTTAAAAATTTTGGTTGGGCTATACAATGTAACTCAGTTAACTGTAGTAGATATTTTGCTCTTGAATAATAAAAAATTAATTATTTGAAGTAATCATGAATTTTAAATATAATATAGAATATAAACATATCGAAGACTGAATTGAAGGTATGACTTTTATTGAAATTATTAAATAATCACCCATACGATGTGGGATATACACATAACAAATACATTACTCTTTTGAATGACTAATTAGTATACGTATCCAAATATTCAACACCCAAACAAACATTCGATCAAGTTTATGAAACCGGAACAAATCAAATTATATCCCCCAAATATCCATGTCTATGCAAGTGCACGGGGTTGCAAGTAAACTCGAAGGCCGTTCTTCATAAACAGTGTGAGAGACATCTTCTGCTCCACCCTGTGTCCAGGAACCAGAGAAAGCCGGTAACGCAGCAGCACAGCTGAGGCCACTGACTTCATCTGCAAGTAAGCCAAGTCTTTCCCCAAACAAGTCCTTGGTCCAGCGTTGAATGCCACAAACTTGTAACCATCCTTTGGTGGATCGAATTTGTCACCTTCTGGTGTCAGCCACCTTTCAGGCCTAAACTCCATGCAACCTTCTCCCCATATACTCTTCATTCTTCCCACTGAATATATCGAATACGTCACCGTTGAGCCTGCGGGCACGAATGTGCCGTCGGGTAAGACGTCGTCTTGGACGACGTACTTGAAGTCCTGGGGAACTGAGGGGTATAAACGT
Source organism: Hibiscus tridactylites (assembly GCA_958450335.1). Taxonomy (NCBI): domain Eukaryota; kingdom Viridiplantae; phylum Streptophyta; class Magnoliopsida; order Malvales; family Malvaceae; genus Hibiscus; species Hibiscus tridactylites. The sequence continues at coordinate 85,022,526 of OY288282.1, read as the reverse complement.
AGCGTTTCGGCTAAAGCTGCTTTGAGATATACCAATCTGTCAGCTTCGTCAAACACCAAAGGCTCTTCGAGCCATTTGGTGTGATTGGGACCACGTGTGTCGCGGAGAACCGTTGATATCTCGTTGATGATCTTTTGTTCGACATCTGGGTGGTTCATGATGAGCCAGAAGAACCAGCTGAGGGCTACCGAGGAGGTGTCCCTTCCGGCGAGGACGAAGTTTAGAGCAATGCGTTGGAGAACATCGCTGGTAAAGTGGTTACCGTTAACATCTCTTTTCTTCATGAAACGGGATAGTAAGTCATCTGATGGAGCTTCTATTCGTGCTTCAATGGCGCCGTTCATGTAGTTTTCAACGACTTGTAGGCTACTCTTCAATCTTTTCTCTGCTCCAATCCCCAAAATCTTCTCCAATCTCCACAGAAAACCAGGGTAAAGAAGCCTATACAGAGTCGTTTCCGTGGCAGTGTCGAAAGCCACAGCAAATGTATTTTCAGGCAAATCAGGAGAAAGTGTTTGTGGATCCTTACCAAAGGTAAGGCCACAAATGTTGTCAAACGTTAACCGAAGCAACAAGTCTTGCAAGTCCACCGATTCCTTCTCATTGGCTGCCTTGTCCAAAATACACCATAGCCGGTTCTTGATGGTCCTATTCACCCACCTAGCCATGGCTTGCCTGAGTGTCCTGGTTGTGAACTCAAGCGCTGCTGTTTTCCTTTGAATCAGCCACGTCTCTCCATCACTATTGAATATCCCCTGCCCCAACAGATCATGAAACGCAGCTTGCCAATGAGGCCCTTTCGGGTAATTATCGAACCGAGTCCGAAGAATGTGCTCAATGTTTTTGGGGTGACAAGTGACGGTATAGAACCCTTGCTTGCGAGCCAAGAAAGGAAGAGCAATGGTGCACGTTTGGTAGGTGGCTGAACCTCCTGTGGCTCGAAGGTTACTAGCAATCCAATCATGGATTCTCCTCCGGTTCATGAAAAGAAGCGGCAGGCTACCAACAAGAGGCCATACTCTCGGACCGGATAACTTCCTGGCTAGGAAATGGAACCAGATTGAGTAAGCAAATATTGCAGCAGCTAAGCCGAGCACCAACTGAAGGGTTTCCATAGGATATTGCAGAGTTTGATTTTTTTTTTGAGAGAGATTGATAGTAAAGAAGTTATATATAAAGTGATAAAAATGAGAAAGGTTTAGGCAGAGTTTGTTGGGAAATTTTAGTCCATTGAAGAGAGTTGTGGTGTTGGGTTGATATGAAATACGTACGTGAGGTAATTTACACGAAAACCATGCAAACAATCTTCAGTAGGTACTGCAGTAAAGACTTATTTTATTTGCACTGTGCTTAAACTTCTGGAAGAACTAATTTCGCCACTGGTTTGTGCAAAAGTCGAAGTCTCTTAATCATATGCCGTTAAAATTTCATTTTATAAGTTGATCAAAGCAATTAAGCCATTGTTAAGCCATTTCTGCATATGCTGTTGCTTGGTGACCCTAAAGAGTGGTGGTTAGAGATAGTTTACCCAAACTGAGAAAAATGGGGTTTTGTTACAAAGCCTAAGACATTAGACGTACACAAATATTTATGCTGAAAAGAAAAGAAAAGGAACCCAAGCTACAAATTTGACTCCATTTGAGTGAGTAGTTTCAAGGGAAGGGAAAACTTTTGGAGAAAGAAAAGAAAATCATCTCTTTTGCCCCTTCCTTGAGGGAACAGAAATCTCACCAAACCCCATTGATCTTCTCTTTTCTTTTGGATTACCCATAAACGGGCTCTGAGCTTAAGCCCAGGTATTTATTAAGCCTTTAAAAATATGTTATAGGTTTCCACTTCCAGGACGAGTCTTGGGCTATTGGCTCAAAGTCATTTTTTTAATATGTCGGTGTGATGCAAGGGTAACGTCTGTTCAACTTTCTTAGTCTTTTTAAAGACGACACATACAACATGTATTACTGGTGCTAGAATCTGAGTCTCAAAAAATAATAAACATCTACCTTTGCCATCAAGACACAAGAGGATGAACGGCTCAATGTCATTTAAGTTAAAGTAATTTCCATGTCCTAAATATAAATTATAAATTTAAGTTATATTTTGTTACACAACACTATTTATATTATAAAACTTAAAATTTGAATTTTTAAGCCTTAAATTTATAGATTTTTCTTTCGGATAGTATTATTTTTCTCATTTTAAAATATAATAAATTTACAAAAGATAATAATTTTGAATATTGAATTAAAAAAATTTACATGCCTATTATTTCTATAATTGTTTTTCAAACCAAAATTTTAATTATGTTTATGATCTTTTAATCAAATTTTAATTATTTATCTGATTTCGTGAGGTGACCAATTCTCCACGTTTGGAACCCCATATCCATATCTGCTAAGATCAACAGTCACCCCTTATTTTTCTTACAAGAAAACAAAAGTAAATATATGAAAATTCAGTAATGAAGATAAGACACTTGTGGAGAGCTCGTGGCACAAACACTACGCCCCATTGTTTTCCCACTCATCATATCTTAAAATCTCCAATCCAACAGTCCAAAATCACTGCAAAACACTATCCCCATATATTCCTGCAGTGTGCATCATCAATCATTTCAATACAAGGAAGAAGAAAAAAACCCCGTTTCTAAGCTTAAGCAACCTGCAACAACAATGGCTTCTCTGCCTATATTTTCCTTTGTTCCTTCAAGAACAAGGGTTTATGCAACTGCTGCAAAAGGCGCTGGTGGAAGCAAAGAAGAGAAAGGGCTTTTCGATTGGATTCTTGGCAACTTGACCAAGGAAGACCAGTTCTATGAAACTGATCCTCTCCTCCAGAAAGTTGAAGGCAAGAGTGGTGGTGGCGGCACCACCAGTGGTCGCAAGAACTCTGTTTCAATCCCTCAGAAGAAGAAGGACAATGGCAATGGCGGTGGCTTTGGACTCGGAGGACTGTTTACCAAGAAATGAAAAGATACCACTATAATTCATCCCAATCATGCAGCCCCTGGGGGAAGTTTCAATATTGGTTTGGAATTAATTCATGTCTTGTATCTTCAATATTATGAAACCTTTCTTCATTCTTGAACATCGAGCTGTTATTAATAATTTCCTTCAATGCACACTACTTGAGTTTTTATAAATTACTACTTCAATTCATTTATTAGTTAGTGCTTGTGGTTACTGGTTTTGGCCTTTTCACTTGCAAGAAACTAAAACTCTTTTATGCCTAGTAAATGAAAGTATACTTGCAGGCTGTTTCTTGGATGAAAGGCTCATAACAGTTTAGGTTTTGAATTTATGTTTCTCTGATTTAAAACATTGGAATGTTTGATTTCTGTAAGGGATTGAGCATATCCATGGATTAGTCCACTATTTGGTGACATGTTGTTTAACATTTCTGTAGACTGTAGTTGTCATAGAAGTGAAGATGACAATGTCAGCTTCTATTCTAATACATCAACCTGACAACAAAAGCTGAAGACAATGAATACATGCAAGATAAAGCATGTTACAATAGGCTAGAGAAAAAAATGAAACAGCAAGAGTCTGGCACTGGTTATAGAAATTAAGTAGAATGATTTTGCCAATGAGGAATGGACCAGAATCCAAGCAGATAGACATGATTAGGTGAAAAATAAAAATTATATATAGGAAACTACAAACATTGATTTGTGAGGTTCTTGTTACATTCAATTGCACCTGGTTCCTAAATCATTTATGGCATATGGTTGAACATCAGATTTGCTTAGCATCTTGTTGTGTAGTATCTGTTGTAGGGAAACGATGCCAAATCCAGATTCCAAACATGACTTTGTTTAATCATGGAGTTCAAATCAAGATTTGGTAGTGAAAAAGATGCATAAATAGGGTGTGATTGTTGGGTACCAAATGACAAACGATAAGGATGGATGTCAAACTATTTGGCATGCCAATTCTAGTCTTTCGGCTAACCTACCCTCTTCTGTCCCTCAGGGTAGTACAGAAATATTCACATGTTGTCCATCGACAAGTATGTGTCAAAAAGCTAAGAATTCTAATATCATGTGGATTGGAAAACATACCATGTGCCTGCTGTCTCAACTCAAGTCTTATGCACTTGGTTCGGGTCTTGTCCTTTTTGAATATTGTGATAACTTTAAGGTTTAGAAACCTTTTGGTAGAAAAGTGGTAAAAACAAATAAAATATAGCTAGAATTGGACTGATTTGGAAACCTATGAAACACAGAAAATTTGCTGGTAAGCCTGTCTGAAATATGCACCCACAACAAGATGTACACGGTAGGAGAAACCAAACCAAAAGGATAACATATCATAGGTAAACTAAACAAGCCTTTACTTCCATTATCTAAATAGAAAACGATGATGTACATATAAGCTACTAGGAATAGGATGCTTAACATTGTCATCAAACCATGTTTTATGACCAAATATGACCATAACGTTCAACGAGAATTATATAGCAGAAACAGAGTTTGATCTACGCAAATAAGCAGAAGAGTTGATAAATTCGATGCAGTCTTCGATGGCAGCATTTCTATGAGAATCAGCAGGACTTACAATTGGTTTCAATCTTCCTAATGAAGAAGAGGAAGAAGAAACCTTAGGGGAAGGCCTAATTCTCATGGACACACCATGTAAACCTTTAGCTGCTTTGCCACAGAGATTCTTGAGAAACCTTACAGGAAAAAAATCCGATGTTCTACATCGCATGTAGCCACAACTGGTAACCGCTATGTTCCCAGCAGCAATGGTGGTATTAGGCTTTTGCATAACTGAGCCATTTGGCTTGTTGGTTCCATTTTTGTGACTGACTTTGTTGGTCCCTTTAGTTGCCATCTTCTGCAAATAGCTGACTTTGAGAGAAAAGGGTAACAGTTATGGAGTTGCAGATAAACTCAGTGGATGAGAAATGGGGTGAGGTGGATCGATGGGAGAGCTTAACCAATATATAGGAGAGAAAGCTGAGACAGTAAAGAGAAACTATATTTTTTTTAAAAAGTCATAAATAAATATGGCCCATCACTTAATAGTGAGGAGGTTTTTGTAATCAAAACCCAAATCATGAACTTCCTTTTGTAATTTTCTTAAATAAGATGCTATCTGAAGCTTGCTTTCTTTTCTTTCTATTTTATAGCCCTACAAAGCATGATATTAAATAATAAAGGAAAAAACAAACATGTATTGAGTGCAATGATAAGACACATTACATTTCTAAAGAGAAAATTCATGTTTGAATTTTGGAGATGACATTGTTGGGAGAGACAATCACGAACTTCGAGCATGAACCTTAAAACGGATATGAAACATACAAAAAATAGAGGGATATTGCTTTGATTCTTCATTTTCCTTTTGAATATATGGGGTATGGGGACATGACACTTGAAGTGCCATTCAAATACATGTAAAATCATAGAATGATGAAACATAGTTCTATCAGATACATGTACCCATGTCCAAAACTCACATCAAAGTCCAAGTAAGATATAGCAAAACAATAAGAATCGTAACCAGCATAGCCTGTTAACTAGAGTTTGTAACCAGCATAGCCTGTTAACTAGAGTTTGCAACCAGCAGTTGGTTGCAAATACATGTCAGGTTCTCTCTCCAAAACATTGAGCTCATGAATCTACTTTCATGTCCATTTCTATATGGCAACTTGAAAATCCACCAGCATTTCGCATCATAAATGTCTCTGCGCGTGTCTATATATGTATGTATCTGCCTACTTATAAATCTGTACGAATCTTTCTTTTTGGTTTTGAAAACACTTGCATCATGATAACTAAAGTTAAAAAGAAGCCCCTCTATGCAAGGCTACAAATGAAAGACAAATTGCCATCATCTTCTACAATGGGACCTAGAATTCTTATATTCACACGGCACCGGGGGGGGGGGGGGGGGGGGGGTATAAACTAAAACTAGAACCAACATCAAAACATGGTATCCTCCTTTCAGTTTCCTTTCATTACCATCATCGTCTACAATGGGACCTAGAATTCTTATATTCAAAGAAGTTGGCGCTTGGCACGAAGCTTTAGATGAGAGGAAAAGGATACAAAAATAAAAAGCACAAGTTAGGGCAGCCTCCTTTCAGTTTTCTTTCATTACCTACTACTCTTTTACATTTGGAATCCGAATCTCTAAAAATGATGTTTCACATAGAGAAAAGGAGGTGGATTTATTTTAATTGAATATTCTTTGTGTGTGTTATAAGAGACCCTTCTGCTATTTTTCATTAAGTTTAATTCTTCCCTTCAGAAAAAGAAGTTTTAGGTGACATAAATCCACTTTGATTCATGTAATCATCATTAAAAGTTTAATATGATATTATGCTTCGAATTTGATTACCCCTTCTTCTTTTTAATCTTTTTGGGACTTATCACACGAAATGCTCTTTTTTTTTTCTCTGAATGCACGTTCTGAGGCATATTAAAATGATGTTATTCATGTGAAATCATGTCGGTCTAGGATTTATTAGTTGTTATACTAAAGTGGAATTCCTTATATAAGAATCAATTTGACTTTGGTTGAATAGTTATTTTAATATATACAATTGCATCTGCATTCCTGCAGTTAATTGTAGGCGGTGGGTGTCAAAAATTCAAAATAACTGTACACTGATAAAGTAGAAAGAAAATTCCTTTTTCAGTGCAAAAGCATTCATCATGTTGAAGGATTTTTAAGTTTGATTGAGTTCAAGACAAGGGACCTAACACGACAGCCTAACCGATGGATAAATGCTCTGCCGAAAGCTGGATTCACATAGATTCTTCCTACTCTGTTTCCATTTTTGAACTTTTCACTAGATACAAGTAGTTTGGAGTTCAGAAGTACCTGATTAAGGAAAATATGTCCTCTAAATGCAAAGTGCAGTCATGACTTCCAGTCCACTCATATACCAAATGTCGGAAAACCTATTCAATATAATGGTGTTAGGTTATTTTGTAAAGACTAAAGAAGAGTATTTGTTAGTGATGAACTAAAAGCAAAATTTACCTGCAATTCTTGGTAAACCTGATGCATGAATAAGAAGATTTTATCAGGCTTTATTGATCACCAAACCAGGTCTATCTCAAGAAGGTGTAGGTCGTCTAGAGTTAAACGGTCATTCCTAAAGGGAGGTTCTTAAGAATCCATAGTTTAGTTTTGTTGGTTCATTGCGATATCCAATAAGTTTGAAATTTGAAGTTCGGATCCTGAAATCCACATCCCTTCCCTTAATCAAAAACTAAAAAAAAAGAAGAAAAAGGGTGGCAGCAACTACCAAATACCAATAGACCTACTCGAGGACACATAAAACCCAGATCTCACATGATGTGATAGAGGAACGGAAACAAAGGCCGAAAGTCCATGTGATGAGGGTTATAGGTTAGCCAAAATAGAGAAGGCATATGAATGGACAAATCGGAAGTTCGGAACACTAACTAGAGTTAAAACATATACTGCCATATTCTCTAGGCACATCCTTTTCTTCATTTCCTTTTTCTTTTGTGGTTTGCTAAGCATATCTAGGCTACTCTTTCCTATTTCAATTGGTAACAAGGATTGTTCATTGGCAAAAACACCTGCCAGATTTAAACCAAACAACAATGTATAAGCCACATTCAGAGAGACTAGCAAACTGAAAGATTAAACACATTCAATTGGTCAGATTCCATCTGATGTTCAGCCAAAATACATGAACAGATCAATAAACTGAATTCTTCAGTAAGCTGCATCTTAATCTTTCAACAGTACAAAAAGAATACATAGATTTTAATCTTTTTCATAGAAATCCAATGCCTACTTTTCCAAAGCCCGGAATATCGTTTAACAGGAACATTAACAACAATTCCCATCAATAATCCATCGTCAAGATCGATACTTGATGCCCCATTTCGACCGTCGTGCCAAATCACAGTCTTCCCTCTCCCTTCGAGTGCAGCAATTAGAACATTTATATCATAGTTTCCAGTAAGGGAATTATGGTGAGGCTTGAAGACTAAAGAAAATGGTGTCCAAATTTCCTTTTCTGGGTCATCAAGAATGAGTCTTTCGGCTATTGAATTCAAACTTTCTCGAGTAAAGGCATCCTTTTGCTGAATTGTAAGAAAAGATTACAAATTATTAAAGGAAACCCATGGGCAATACTAGAAAAGAAAAAGGGGAAGGTACCTGGAAGAGATTATTAAGAGAATGCAAGAGGCAAAATTGTAATCTTTGCCTTTCGTGATAGATTTTTTTAAGCTCGCTTGCCATTGATCAAAGGTTTAGGATTTTGAAATGTGATTCTTGCAAATGAACCCTAATAGCAGATTGGCTCGTCAAATTCAAGGGTTCTGAAATCTTGATCAGAAAGCTCAACGTTGTCCTCAGGCTGCTGGTTTTACCGACCTTAGAACAGGTAAACAGAGTAAACTATATAAATTCGGTGATTATTTAAAGAAAAATCATTTTGATCCCTGAAATTTTAAATTTTACGTTACAAACACTAAATTTTATTTATTTTTATTAAATTTTTTCTAAAATGCTAACATCACAAGTTAAGTTTTTTAATAAAATAATATTATTTAAATTCATTTTCATTTGATTAAAAATAGAACCACTCTCCCCCGATGGAACTATTAAAAGCCCCCAAATGTTTTGTTATAATTACATTTAAATTTTATTTTAGTTTAAATAGTAATAAAATAAAATTTTTCTTGTTTTTAATTTTTAGATTTAAAGTTTTAATAGACTATTACCCCTCCCAATGTTTGATCTTAGTTCGGTCCTTGACTTCCCTAAAACGAGAAATTATATCATGGATCATTCCCACCACGTCTTCTACGAGATCAACCAATAAAATTCATCTATCTCATTATTTTTTTCTATTTTATCTTTTTACCAAGCTTCACTCATATTTATTATAAATTAAATTTAAAAACAAATTTTACCAAGTGAAGAATCACTTGATAAAAAGATGAGATAGAAAAATTAATGAAATTAATGCATTTTATTGATTGGTCTCATAGATGTCGTGGTAGAAAAGACTCATGATATAATTTCTCTCCTAAAACATTAAAACGACGCCGGATTAATGTAAACAAAATTTAAAGGATTAAACATCTGTGATAGATCAATTTAGAGGTGGGTTTTACTGAAGAATAAACCTCTAATTATATTTTCTGTCCTTGAACCTATAAGAAAATTTATTTTAATCTTCGATTTTTTAACCTCTTTTGATCTTAATTTTTATTTTTTTACCAAATTAAATCAAATGACAAAAAAATAACACACATATTAAGTTGATGTTAGCTATTTTCTCTTTTTTACCAATATTAACATTAATTATTTTGTCCTTTTAAATAAAAATTCAGAAAAAAATAAGAAATATTTAAAAATAATAAAAAGATAAAAATTAAAGTATAAAAACAAAAATATTTAAATTATAAAAAAAATTATAAAAATTTGACAAAAAGGCAAACTAATTGACATCAATTTAACAAAATATATATCAACAAGTGTTGAATACATTGATAAGGCACATTGCACTTTTAAAGAAGACACACTTGTTCAATACTTGAAGATAACATTGTAAGGAGAGGTAGCCACGCACACCAAACATAGACGTAAGACGAACAATGCATATTACCAAAAAGACTTAATAAAATATATGTAACCAATTATTTTCTCGTATGAATTGAGGGGGGGTGTCTTTCTCATCTAGGGAAAACTATTAGAAACACCGTGTGTTGGCCGGTAGTGAAACATGTAAAATGTTTTGAAAGACATGATTTTTGATGTATATTTCACAGAATAAATAGATTTGTACAAGTCAATTACTGTTACACTTGCCACTGCCTATACCTTTTTCCATTGAAGTAATAAATAATACTCTCAATGTACAACACAACAGAGACCAACCTGGATATCCACACCATGTCCAAGGATGGCAATCTCAAGGAAATTTGATCTTCAGCTTTACCACTTCTTTCTTCTCTTCTGCTATGTGTTGTGAGAATAAAAACAATGAATCAACTTGGTAGTGTTAACAATAAAACCCAAAATTCACCCTGTTGAAATATACAAAAACATGCAAGGGAGTCGACCGCGACATGGTTCAAGGCTTATCCAGAGCTCGCTTGCACTGGCAGAATAGCCTCTTGCTTGCCTTCGATGAACACTGTTAGTTCCTTTGGTGCAACAACCAATTTCAACCATTCTTGAAGCTCTTCACCTTCAACTTTCTCATTTTCTGAATAAAAAAAATAGAACGTACCACGTAAAGGAAATTAATTTATTCTATTTCTCTTTCCCCCTTTTAAAGATACATAACATCTACTTCAAAACTAGATTCAAACAGTTTAGGATTGAGGATGTTCTTCAACACTAGGATATGAAAAGCATGTCAGTTTCCATAACAAAACAAGATCAAATGTCACATAGAAATGAAAAATGAACAGGATGTAGAGGAATTTTAACACATTGAAAAAGCAGATTACCTACCTTCCAGGTGGGCACCAAGCCCTTCTAAAACAGTTGGATTAGCACGTACAACAGAAAGGGCTACTTCTAGCGCAGACTGTAATAATGCTTTCACCTCTCTTTGAACAAGATCAACTAGATGCCCCTGTATGTTTCACTCTGGATTAGTTGTCAATATAGATACTTAGATAGTGTAGGAATTGAAAACAAAGACGGATAATGTGATAAAATCAATAAACTACATTTAGTAGAAGCGTAAAGATGGACCTGATCTCGTCCCCAGGGAGATGCTCCTCCAGATTCATCCATGCCTCCACCAGACACTGTAGCTAAAGACAGAGGACCTATAGTCTGATTAAGACCATATTCAGCTACTGCCTTGTATGCCATGTCTGTTGCCCGCCTAATATCATCAAGTGCACCAGTAGAAACACGACCAGAGTACACAACTTCCTCTGCAGCACGCCCACCAAGAAGGGTAACCAAACGACCACGTAATTCGTCAATGAAGAGTAAATATCTATCCTCGTTGGTAGGGGGAGAATAAGTAAAGCCCAGTGCTCCTCCAGATCTTGGCAATATGCTCAGTTTCTGCAAACACAAAAGGAAGTCGACTGGTTACCAATTTCATGTGAACCATCATTTCCGCATTTTATACTGAGCTACAAGGACATGCAAATAAAGAAATAAACTGAGACCATTCGGTAAATATTGTGATAATTTACCTCAACGCGTGGCTGTCCAGGAAGAAGGCTTGCAACAGCCGTACCTACTACTGCATGGCCAGCTTCATGTCTTGCAACGACAGCCTTCTCACTTCCCTTCAACTTGGCAGTTTTCTTCTCTATGCCCTACAATATTTAATTCTTTCTGTCACTCAACTTGCAATCAATATCCAGTCATAATGGCATTGTATAATTACATAGTTCAGCCTTGGTTATCATTTTGTGTTCTGTGCTCATATGGTAACTATTAAAATATGTGTTCCATGCAGTAAAACCAATAACTAAAGCCAAGAACAAGAAAAGAGAAATTTGCATAACATAACTGGATAGCAGATTTAACGATTAACACTTCCATGAAAGATAACAACATGAACGTGAATAAAAGATGAATGTGATAACGAATTAACGACAGCAAACTGTAAGAAATACACGAATGAAATACTAGGAGAGAGAGAGAGAGAGTTACAGCTATTGATCGCTCTACAGCCTGAATGAAATCAATTTTTTCTACAATAACTTTGTTATTTCTTCCAGCAAGCAAGGCAGCTTCATTTACCAGATTTGCAAGGTCAGCCCTGCAAAACATAAAAGATGACAGCTATTTCCACAATATGGACAACAAAGGAGGAGAATGGAGGAGTGCCATTTAAATATGACAAATTAAAAGAGAAAATACCCAGTAAAACCAGTAGTCATAGAGGCAATGTCACCAAGATCAACATCCTCTCCAAGGGGAATTTCCTTCTTAGAAACATGCACTTTCAAAACAGCTTCTCTTCCAATCCTGTCAGGAGTCTCTACCTGGAAATCACAGGAGACGTGATATCTTCGAGATAACAAACGAACTGGTTTATATAACAGATTCCGACATCTAGAGAGATAACTGAAATACAATGCACCATACAAACCATAACAACACGATCAAATCTCCCAGGTCGCCGAAGGGCAGGGTCCAAGACATCAGAACGATTTGTAGCTCCAAGAACAATCACAGCAGAACTGCTGTCAAATCCATCCATCTCCTACAATGTAGTTCCAAGCAACTAGCTTCAGAGGTCTATGGCCATTAGTATGCAGCAAAAAACTATGATGCAGGGAACTTACAGTGAGCAATTGGTTCAAGGTTTGCTCTCGTTCATCATTACTAACCATGCGAAATTTACCATCGCGACTTTTAGCCACAGCATCTATCTGCTCATGAAGAAAGGTATCAAATCTACTGGAAATCTATAAGTTGGACAGAATGTTCCAACAAAACGATAGACTGACCTCATCAATAAAAATTATTGATGGTGCTTCCTTCTTTGCTCGTGCAAAGAGATCTCTAACTCGAGATGCACCCATGCCAACATACAACTCCACGAACTCACTGGCAGAACAACTTATGAATGGAACTTCTGCTTCACCGGCCACAGCTTTTGCTAGAAGAGTCTTACCAGTCCCAGGAAGACCCACCTATAACACACATAAAACCATAAAAAACAGTTATTTCCATTTTATATAAGGTTCCAAAGAAACCACCATATACTCCTCATGTATAAGCACTGTGTGGAGATATTGAACATGATGAATTTCATATATGAACTTTTTGAGCTAACAAGAGATAAAAGTGGAAGGCGTTATAGGACCAAAAAAGCTTTCAGCAAAGAAAATAAACTAAAGAATAAGAGACAGATCCAACAAATGCAACACAGTTTCCGGACATTAATAAAGTTTTGCAAATAAGCCATTGCTTCTGTCGAATAAGAGCTTCATCATCATCAGGAAGTAAAGTTTACTTTAATATCAACTCACCAAGAGAACTCCTCGAGGAGGACGAGCACCAAGTCGTACATATCGGTCCGGATTCCTAAGAAATTCCTGTGCAGCAAACATAAACATATAAAGACAACAGCATTGAATTCATAAGAGCATTTACTACAAATATCAATTTCTAGTAGCATATGAAGTACAAGAGTATTTAATGTACCACAATTTCTTCTAGCTCCTCCTTGGCCTCATCAACACCAGCAACATCAGAAAAAGTGACTATTTCACCTTGTTCAGGCACTTTTGAAATCCCAGGACCTCCAGCCTTGCGATTCCTAATCTGACCAGCTGTATGCTGCATAGTGCATTATTCAAATCAGAACCTATCAATGCAACATAAGCAAGGTACTCATAAAACTTGCAAGAAAAACCAAACCTGAGAAAAGCTCACAGGGAACCGATGGAGAAGTCCTGCAAGGACAGCAACATAGAACAAAGCTATCTGCAAAAGAGAGGAACTCAAATATATAAAATTCCATGATTTTGATGTATATTAGCAAGTGAATTAGAAAAAAATCCAAGGTAAGGTTAGTATCTATTGAGAACTGTCTACCATCTACACTCTGACAACCATTTTTTAGGCATATTCGAAGCCAAACTTGCAGTTTAACCAAGGGTTATGACAATGTTAGCCATTTTAAAGAAACGTTTCATCATAAATACCCTCCACTAGTCATCATTGAACAGACTAACCTGAGCAAACTGATACTCTGGCTATATTTGGTTTCAGGAATTAGAGAAGGACATTGTGTCTCTACTCTCTAGTAGTTGATGTCTATTAATTTTATTGGCACCACCGTCAGCAATCTCTATTAATTTTATTTTAATCTGTCAACTTTACAGTTTACAGCAACTAAAGATATAATTTTTGCAAATTATAACAATCTTAGTTGGACCACCTAAAACTGTTACATTATCACCACCTCGAGAGGGAATAACATTTCAAATAGAAGAGGGCACATCAGATTACTACTTGAGATACCTAGTCAAGGCAAAGAAAATTCCCCCAACTAAGTCTAAATTACATACTATCTAGCAGGCAGCTTAGGACAATAAACCAGTTCTTGGATTCACTTCAACAAAGAAAAAAATACAACTTACCAATGCAGAGTTGAAGAAGCCACCAGACCGCTTATCTGGAGACCCAAACTCCACATTATTTTCCAGCATCTTTTCATACGGAGCCTTGATATCACTAGGCCTTATGGTTGTATATACAATTCTCTTAGTAGGCGCCATGCTCCTCAACAAGGACTCCGAATCTTGAAACTCACTATTACTAACACCGCCAATTTCACTCTCTTGAACATTCCCTTCATTCTTCAGTTTAAACATTACATGAACCCCATCAACCTCCACCTTTTGAACTTGGTTACTATTAATCTTATTCAAAAAGTCACTGTAAGGAACGCTGATGAACGTTGTCGGAGTCCTGGGCTCGGACCCGGGTAATGGAATCCCAGGTCGGAGCAACCGCATAACGAACATAACAATACCTAACTGTAAAAGCAAAACACCAATTTCCTGAGCTTGGATTATCGGTTGCCACTGCCATTTCTTTCCTTTGGACCACCAAAGCCCGCTTTTCCCGCTCTTTTCCCGTCTCTGATTGGTCGAACCACCCGAATTTTTCGTATTCTTCTTCACTCCTTGCCCACCTTCCTTCTCATTTGTCTCACTGGAACTACCCTTGGAATCGCTGTTATCTGTACAATTAGCCAAAATTCTGCTATCCTTGAACCTTAATCTACCTCCTCCATAAAGATTGAATATCTCGTGGTTCCTAGAAACGACGACGTTACGTAGAGGGAAAGTGATGGAATCGGGGACGAAACGATTCGTGTTTTGGAACGAAACCTTAAACCGATTGGTGCAGAAGTTGAAGCCATGTATATAAAGAAGATTACAGTATGAATTTCTGCTACACTTACTTGGGGTTATTATCGTCGTCGGTCGTAGAAATTCAATCAATGACATCTGGGAAACCCTAGAAAAATCAGGGAAAACGTTTTTACGTGCAGAATTTCGAAGAGAGCGACAATAATAGTGAAATACTTTGCGGGAGAGATAAATAGATAATAGTGGGGGAATTTAAGCCGTTGGATTAGAGGAAACGGTGGGATTTAACCGTTGGTGGGGTTAGCAGATGAGGAGCAACTGAGGTAAAAGAAATTGGGCGTCTCGAGGATTCTATAAAAAGATTTTGTGATACGTAACACGTGGAATGAGGGGATTGGAAGTTTACAACGAGACTGCGGTGACCATATGTCTGGCGCTGATTGGTAACCACACGCTTGGTCGATTTAGGGCCGTAGCTTTGGAAATTATTTTAGGTTTTTTGGGCTTTAGTACCGGATAGATGGGTTAAAAAAATGGTTAACTACTGGAATAGTCACTTATGTTTTCGTTAAATATAGGGTTGGTCACTGATTTTGAAAAACGACTAGTAAGGTCACTTAAATTTTTAGAACGTAAATTTTTTGTCACTCAGCCATTTGTTGTCGTTAAACATTGATGGTTTGCTGAGCTGACAACGAAAAAATAAGGGTAAACTACTGCAATAGCCACTAAAATTTTTCTCATGTACATTTTTGCTTCCCAATTTTAAAAAAATAAACAGTATGGTCATTAGTAAAAAGGTTTCTTTAAAATTTCACCCTTAAATTTTTAAAAATTTACTTTTAACCCTAAAACTTTACAATCAATTAGTATAATAATATTATAAAGGCTTAAATGAAAATAGGTGCTCAATTTATACTATTTTTAAATTTTAGGTACTCAAATTGCTCCTATTTAATAACTAAACTTTCAAATTACACATATTTTCACTCTTGATCATTTTATTATTATTATTATTGTTATTATTATTATTATTATTATTATTATAACATGTCATGTCATTTATTATTATTCTTATTATTATTAAATAAAAAATAAAAAAATAAAACCATTATTATTATTATTATTATTAAATTTAAAATATTTAAAAATATATATTACTTTTTATACCCAACCCTTAAATTACAACTCGGCCCTTCTTTAACCCCACCTTATCTTTCTTGTTCATCTTTGTTGCCGTAAAAAATAGAGACGCCATTACTGTCGGACCTTCTCCTTTCGTTTTCTCAACTTTTCGTTTGTTCAATTCTTCGTTAAAGTCAAATCGTTTATTGTTCTTCGATGTGTTTCGCTGCTATTTCGTACATCTCAATTTTAAACACCCTCATTTTTAATTAACTTGTAAAAACTTGAATTTTAATGTAACTCAAACCTTTTCAATCTTTAACTATTTCTGTCGCTTGAAATTTTTAGGAAAAAGGTAAATTAATTGTCAATTTCTCCACTGTCATGACTTTTTAAATGTTCAAAATGCCTTTTTTTCAATGCTACCTAAATTCTTGTTGATGATGTAGAAAAATAA
Organism: Hibiscus tridactylites; assembly: GCA_958450335.1. Taxonomy (NCBI): domain Eukaryota; kingdom Viridiplantae; phylum Streptophyta; class Magnoliopsida; order Malvales; family Malvaceae; genus Hibiscus; species Hibiscus tridactylites. Next base: position 85,006,126 of record OY288282.1, on the reverse strand, counting down.
TTTATGTAAAAATATATTTTTTTCAAAATTTCAAAATTATGAAATCTTATACAGATAAGTTATTCTCTCATAATACTACATTTTTTACTTGTAGTTTAGAGAAAATGTTGAATCCTTCAATCCAATTTATTAAGAAAGTTTTAAAAAAATAACAACGAAGAATTGTTCAAGGTTTTAAGTAGATGTAATGATTTTATTGCTAGAGTACATGTTAAAGTTATCGAAAAACATTGAATATTTGAAAAGCTACAGAATTGTTGGGTAACAGATGTGAACGATGAAAGTGAGGGTGAAGAGGGTAGACTTAAGCTTTAGAAAATAATAAAAATATTTTTATTTTATTTAAAAGTTTAGTTATTAAATAGGAGTCATTTGAGCACTTAAAATTCAAAAAGGGTATAACTTAGGCACTTATTTTTTATTTAAATTTTTATAATATTATTGTACTAATTTATTGTAAAGTTTTAGGGTTAAAAATGAATTTTTAAAAATTTAAGGGTGAAATTATAAAGAAACATTTTCAATGGTGACAATAATGTTTATTTTTTAAAATGAGAGAGCAGAAACGTACATGGGATAAACTTTAGTGGTCATTGCAGAAGTTTACCTTTATTTTTTCGTTGCCAGGTTAGTAAGTTGTCAATGTTTAACGGCAACAAACTGTTGAGTGACCAAAAGTTTACACCCCGAAAACGTAAAGGACCTTACTGGTCGTTTTTCAAAATCGGTGACCAACTCTGTAATGGGGAAAAACATAAGTGACTATTCCAGTAATTAACCCATAAAAAAATAGCTTACTACTAGAAATTACTACAACACACACTTGTATACCACGCTATTTAAATTTAAATTATCTAAAGGAAATAACTTATATTTTGATTTTTGATATACAATCTTTCATATTTAAGTTATAAAATTTAAAATCTAAATCATTACTCTAGCGCTCTAAAACCTAAACTTTAAAGCTTCAGTTCTAATTACGAACTTAAAATTTTATGCCATACGCATTAAATCTTAACATAAATCTCTAAAACCTACTGTTAATTTTTTTTATGTATTTAAGTATTTTCTAAAAAAAATATCACATCTTTTATTACTGAAATCACTTAATAAATTCTTATTATTTTATTTTGGATGTATCTCATAGTTATAGTTTGTAAGAGTCTTACATTACAGGTTTTTTCTTGCCAAATCTACATTAATTGTCAATCTAAAACCGGATTAGTTCAGAAATTAGGTTTATTTTAAGGTAAACTCGATTTATGACTAGAGCCGAGTTAATAATTTTTAAGATTTTAAATATTTTAAATCAGGATGAGTCTACCACGTGCGACGAACACCGATGAACACCACTAACGATGAATACCGATGAACACCATTAAATTAATTAATAAAGATTTAAAATTTTAAGGACCCATCATACAATTAATAATTATTTTTAAAAATTCAATTAAATTATTTTTTATATATATTAAAATTTTATTTTTTAATAAGGGTAAACTATATATTTAGTACCTCACCTATTTTCGTATTTCTATTGAACCCTCATTATTTAAATATTATTTCAATTTGACCCTATTCTTTATAAAAAATAATTTAATCCTTAACCCTAAACCTAAAACCCTAAACTATTAAACCATAAACCCTTAAACTCTTAAATCTATACCCTAAACCATATACCATTAAAAATAATTTCACCATCATCGATTCAATTCAATTCAATAAGCCTCTTTGGATCCGAAACAAAGAAACCGACAGGGAATTACTTAACTCGGAAGAGCATGCCAAGGTGTTCCATTGGCCATTAAATCTCAAGCAGCGCTCGAGTTGAGGACTGAAGCTAGCCGTGATAGTAGAACAAATAACTCCACTTGGACTGAAGCTTACGCCAAGTCTGGTTTTCCTTGTCCAAGATACAAATATCATTTTCATTGGCTTTTGTTGCTTTGAGCAGATGTATGCAGAATTGCAAGTTCTATCTCCATTGGTGCCCACTCGAGAGGATTTTTCCTTCGTTATTACCAATAACAAAATCTGGATGATAAAACGTACTGGACAATTGTTGACTTCCTACTTAATGGCTTTCATAATAACTTACAGTCGTTATTGCCTAATGCCTAACGGGTACTTTTTAGATTGAATCGATGATGATGAAATTATTTTTAATGGTATATGGTTTAGGTATAGATTTAAGAGTTTAAGGGTTTAAGGTTTAATAGTTTAGGGTTTTAGGTTTAGGGTTAAATTATTTTTTTATAAAGAATATGACTCAAATTGAAATAATATTTAAATAATGAGGGTTCAATAAAAATACGAAAATAGGTGAGGTACTAAATATATAGTTTACCCTTATTAAAAAATTAAAATTTTAATATATATAAAAATAATTTAATTAAAATTTTAAAAATAATTATTAATTGTACGATGGGTCCTTGAAATTTTAAATCTTTATTTATTAATTTAATGGTGTTCATCGTTAGTGGTGTTCATCGGTGTTCGTCGCACGTTGTAGAATTTTCCTTTAAATTATTAATTTAATCGATGATTAATTATTAATAATGTTATATAAACATCAAAAGAATGAACAAAGGTTAAAATGATTGTTTATAAAAATTTATTGTTTATAATTATAAGGTTATAAAACCGTAAAGAGGTTTGATAAAATAAAAATTGTATGACTAAAAGTAAGAGGGTGGTTTTTGTTTGATTTAAAAAGTAAATTATTATTTAACCTTGCGAATATTTTCTATATAAGTTTCTTCAAGTATGTCTTTCACCTAATTGAGTCGGAATTAAGTAGTTTAATAACAATACTTGTATGGTATCCATTAATTGATGGACCGATAAGAATATTATATTTTATTATTAAATATTATATTTTATAGTAGTAAAGTTTCTATTAGCTATATAAGTACTGGCGTTGTGAATGAAATGGTTGAGAAAGCCACCCATAATTAATTTTTGTAGTATTTGATCGTAATTAATCGACCAATCAATTATTAATTTATTATAAAAAATAATAATTAACACGTACTCATGAACTAATATCATCTTAAGATGAAGACTGATGAAGATTGAAACCAGGACACAAGTACAGGTGTCATTGAGTAATTGTGTAGAGATCCAAGGACATATGGCTAAATTAGACAACAATATTAACTACCATATTCCCTTATCTGTACCTGTTTTCTATTTTGTCCCATGTTTCCCATAAATTAAGGGAATCGGAGAAATGAAAACGGCAAAGGAAGTTCTAAAATGAGGACTAGAAAACCAAAATCACTCCTCACCTCTCTTTTACAATTTTGCCTTTATTTCCTGAACACAAAAATCAAGAAAAATATCATATTTTTCATTATGTTGGAAATTCAAGTTTGAGTGGGGTTATAGACACTTATATGGATTATTTATGCCCAGTTTTGTTGTTAATTTTGTTGGTTTAATTTCTGAAAATTTAGTTAGGAAAATAGGCAAGAAATGGGTTTTGATGCAAAGGGTATTCGACTTTTTGTCTGGACAATCATTAGATTTTCTGGAAGTTGTAGTTATAAATTTGTAAGAAAATTTCCAGTTTTGTCTGGTTTCGTTATCTTTGCTTTCTTCGTGTACATATATTTTCCTTCTTTTTTCTTCATTTTGATGTACTCTTCCCCGATTCTTATCTGCACTGCGATTTCCATTCGGTTTTATTGGAAAACCAAACACCCGGAAGTCCAAGTGGTTAAGAAAAAAGACAGTGAGGAGAGATCATCTGCTGATGCAAATAAATCAAAGGAGGAGAAACCATCTCCTGATGCAAACAGATCAAAGGAGGAGAAACCATCTCCTGCTGTAAATAGATTAAAGGTCCCTTCGTTACGACACCAGAAAAGTGTTCGAAGAAATGCTCGAAAGGAGGTGCCACAATGGGATAGAGATGATAGTCCACCTATGCTTCTTTCGAGGAGTCTATATGATATTCTGCCCGGTAAATCCAGTTTGTTGGAAGAGAATTCGAAGTTGGCCTTAGATGTGAATGGAAGCTCTAATATGGAACTTGGAGAGAGTTCTTCCCGGATTGAGACTCGAAATGATCTAGCACCTAATGATGCAAATTCGCTCTTTGCTAATGAGACACTGAAACCTCGTAGTGTGTCGGGTGATAGCTTCGGAGGGAAGTCAGGAAAAAGTCTTGATGAAGGTGGTGGGGCTGGTGGTGTAGTTGATGCAGTAAGATTGGAAGATAGGAATAAGGCGGTTGAATGGACGAAGGAAGATGAGAAGAATCTAATGGATCTTGGGACGGAAAGAAACAAAAGGCTGGAAAGTTTAATGGCAAAACGTAGAGCAAGAAATATGTTCAAAATGGCAGTGGAGAAGAGCCTGAAGGACAAGGGTATTAATCCCCAGAGTCAAATTGCTCCCATTCTAATAGTTAAAAACAAGATTCTTGGTGCTTTAAATAAGGCCAATGACGACGGGTTGCAAATGCCTGGTTCTGCCCCTTCCGTTTTGCTGCCTACACAGAATCCATTTGACCTACCTTATGATCCATTTGAAGAAAAACCAAATCTCACGGCTGGTAGTGTTCTGCAACAATTCATGCCAGCAAACCAAAAGGAAATGCTTTTCTGCAGGCATGAGAGCTTCTGTCACGGACCTTTGTTTACATTCGATACCACTCCAGATCTCAGTGATCAGTTTAATCCCTACCATGGTGCTGAAAAGAGGCTTGTAGGAGGTCCTGCAGTCGATAGACTCAGAAGGTCACCAGGTAAGCAAAACATAAGAAAAATCATTATTTTTTTCCATTGTCCATATCCATTTTTTAAAAGTTAAAAGATCCTTGATATTCGTGGTTTCTCTCTTCACTTATCTATATTGAAAACCTTTATGAAAATTTGTGGATATCAATGAAAAGAAAGAATTTCCTGAGGGCCCTGCCTAAAACTGTGCTAAAAGCAGGAACTTAAAAATTTTAAACTTGCTAAAGGGAGTGGACATGTTTAGGACAATAATTTGATTGTGCAGTCTACTGCGAATTATGTATAGAAAAAAGATTCTCTCGTTCATTTTGAAGTGTGTCATTATCTAGTGGAATTATTTAACACTTACCCTTTTCTCAGATGATGAAGGAGGTCTCCTCCGGCATAATTCCATGGGTTTTGGAAGTGAAATTGATGTTATTGAGCTAGAAGAGTCCAATCGCAATGAGGCAATGAACTCACCGGGAGAGAAAGTTGAAAAGATTACAGAAACTGCCAATGATAAGACTGAAATAGGAGAGAATAACGAAAACCCTCATGATCTGAGTGGAAGTGAAGTAAAGATGGATATAGATTCAACAAAAAACACTGGTTCCTGCTACTCACCATCTTCAACTGATGACTCTGAATCGGGCTTAGATCAAACAACTAGACCTCTGAGTCTATGTACCAGTCAAGTCCGAAAGGCTTTTAATCTTTCGATTCCCCCCAAGGGGAGAACTTTGAGCAAACTTCCATTTGATTACAGCCCATCTCCACGCAGGGCTGAGTTTAATTTGTTTTACAATACACATAGGCGACTAGGTCATGCTCGAGACTGTTCCATAGCTTCTGACTTGCAAGTTGAGGTCTCAGAAGTTGGTTCAACTACATTATCAACCGATGGAACAGTTTCACCTGTTGAAGGTGATGCTACATATGATGGGGATGTTGAAAGGGATATCAATTCTGATGGTGAAGAATTGTGGCCAGGTTCCTTTAACTTAACAAGAGAGGCAAATCGAGAAAAACTGAGAGAACTCGATGATATTATCGAAGAGGATTCTGTTGAGCTACAGCTTTCTGGTTTAAACAAGAAGCCTGAGGAGCCAATTGCATCAATCTTTCCATCCGAACAGGAAGCCGTGCAAAATTTGAATAACACAAGTTCACTATCTTCAAGGTTAGATACAGCTGAAGACGGTGCCTCCTATCCAGCAAATATTAACCGTGAAACTCATGAAGATGTCATAAGAAGAGGTGAAGAAGATAATGGATTCAAGAGTCCCAATGTTTCAGACAAATTATCACCTGAAGATCTGGGAAAAACCATGCAGTTAACAGACAAGTCGGTGGTTCGTCCACCTCCCGAGCCTGGTTTCCAAAAGCCAGAGGTCAGTTAGTTATTTCACTACTGTTCTGAGGTATTGAGAATATAAACTAATGCCCAAACTCTTTATTTTTCCTAAAGTAAACGTGTTCTTTGAAACATGTTTGCAACACAATTGATATTGGGATATGATCCTCCAAATATATGAATGAATGTAACAAAAATTTATACTATTGTTTGATATGTATTCATATCAGACACTCATCTCAGAGTCTATTCTAAGTAGTACAAATAGTAAAATAAAGCAAAGACAAAACTTTAGGATTAGTTAACAATTTACCCTGTGGTCTGTTAGTCATTTCATTTTAGAGAAATAAAAGCAAACATAACATAACATTCTGAACTTTTAGCATTGAAATGAATTGAGATCAAGTTTTTCATCATATTCAGTTATTATTTAGGCTTACTTCTGTGATTGCAACTTTATTATCTCCTTTGTGGACGTTTGGACATTTTTGTACCTTTATTTGCCGCTTATTTCTGGATATCAGGAAAATGGTTTAAACTAACCTACTGCAATATTTACTATTTGGCAGCAATTATCTGATCCTCAACAGAAGCCTATAGAAGAGTTGAACATCATTTGTAATGTGAAGCCGATAACTCAAGGAGATGCTAACACTTTAGAGTCGAAGTCATCTGAAACCAGAGACGATGGAACCCAAGCATTCATCAAACCTGCAACTTTAGAAGAGATGGGAAAACCAGATGAGGCAATCAATTTAGATTCCTGCAAGTACAAGGATCACAAAATAGAAACATCTTATGAGTCTACCAGAGCTATGGACTTTCAAAAGGAGATGGAGGAAAGCCAAGCTTCAAAATATATTGAAGAAGATACTCATAACTTAACTAAGCATGACACTGTAGACGCACCAAATGCATTTCAAAGCAGAGACGAACCTTCAAAGAATATTGGGCAAGATACTCCAAACTTAACCGAGTATAGTATTGGGAAAGATACTCAAAGATTGGCGACAGAACAAACTTATCTCAGCTCGCGTGCATCACCAAGGTCCGTGTTACCACAAAACATCGTGCTAGAGCGAAAACCTGCATCAAATGTGGAGCAAGAAAGACAAAACGATCGGCCACAATCTGTTATGGAAGACATAGAGAGGTACAGTTCAGCAAGCAACCAACCACAGGAGAGCTCAACTTTTAACATGCCCCCAATTTCACAGCAGCTGGTTGAGAATTCAATAGATCACTCCTCCAGTAATTGCAATCCTGGAACATCAGAGGTCTGTATGAGAGTATCAATAACTATTTTCATATTTTGATGCATTTCACTGATCATTAAATCCTATATAATGTTTGAAGTTTATGAATTCACATCTGGAAATAAGTACTTTTTTTTTCCATTTTCTTTTGTTCCTACACCTCCATTCTCTGCACCGTGCACACGTATGCATGTGCATACCTTGAAGTATACTTTCAGCACGTTTTGACTCACATATTTACCTAAACTTGAACAGGGATCAAATAGCACAACAAAGAAGAGCCCTAATGGTAGCCCTGTCCATAATATGAATGAACTTGTCCTAGAAGGCACTCATGTCAAGGAAGATTCTTCTATAAAATCCAGTCAAGATGAATCAAAAACTTCGACAAGTTCAATGGATGAGAAAGAACTATCAAAACCATCTGGCGAAATTAATCCTGATTTTAACGAGCATCTTGGAGGATCAAAAAAACTGACTGAACATAACTCTGGAACTGATCCATCAGAACCAGAAAAAGGAAATGCTAAATCAGATGATCCTAAAATTATGGTCACAGAAAAGGTAATACCACTTCTTAATCTTGGCTCTCAATTGCAACAACAATACAGTATCTTTTGATTTTCTGTTTTAGTAACTTTTAAATTACGTCATTGTTTCTCATTTATGTTTCACGGAATGTCCCCCCATTTTTCGTAATAGATGAAAATCTTTTATCAACTGTCTATGCTGTAAACTTATGAAGCATGTTTCTGGTTAAACTCTAGTGAAACCAACCAAATTTTCTGCTGTTCCCAACTATTTAGCTCTACTCAACGATCAGCAAGTTACATTAGTTGTTCATTCTTTACTGACATTGAATTGGAACCTTTCTATGAAGTCTGAAGAAGAAGTTGATCGTATTTGCAATGTAAATGAGCCCTTAACCGAAAAGATGACCAACAACGAGAGCTCGAACCATTTTCTTGATGGAGAAGGTGAGTCCGAAATATCAAGCAGTCAAAAGGCTATAATGGAACCATCATGGACCAGTGGGGCAACTAGTGCAGAATCTGTTAAAGATACCGAACATGAATCCGGAACATTAGCCAAAACCGATGCAAGTGCTGGGCTATCAACTTCAGAAGGAGAAAGTAACAGCTTGAAGGACATTAAAAATAGTGGAGACATACAAAATTTGAGTAGTCAAGAAAGTGTCACAGGTGCATTGGAATCAAAGGATGATAATCCCAAGGCCATTGGTGAAAGCATCTCAGGTGTAGATAATACTGCAACGGGCATGTCGGTAGACCATACGACTGCCATGGAAGAATCTGAGCTGAAAGAATCTGAAGTCAAGGCTGTCAACACCAAGGAAAATGATAGCAACGAAGTGGCAAGATGAGGCAATATGTACAATATTGGCACATCTAGAAACCGTCTGTTCGGAGACAGCAAACAGTTTAGGGTGACTTTCACCATAGAGAAAAGCTGAAACTCTTCCGTGAATCAATGTAAGCAGTCAGATACTGTAAATCTTGAACACGTGGAAAAAAGTAGGATATACGTATAAACTAGAACTGCAAATGTATAGTAAAAAAACCAATGATTCCATTTACCTTGAAGAGAAGTTGATGTTCTAGTTGCATTGCTTCATGAACTGAATGTTACAGTTGAGAGGAAATAAAGTTCATTTTTTTTAACCTAAAAACACTAAATGTACAGAGAAGCTTAAAATTTCGAGATCTCTATATTAAATTAATATATATTATATACTCATATTTGATATTCATTTCGATTTGGGTAACATGAAAAACCTCATATTGTAAGTTGTAACAATAGTGTAGAATACCAGTCTATATTAAAGTAAATGTATTGGCTTATTTGATTGTTTTGAATCAAATCAAATACAATAGATGTTTTTTTCTTTGAGAATATATTAAGTACTTATTTTATAAATCAGATTATAAATTGCCTAATAATTATAGATATGGATAATTATTTACCAGTATAGAATACTTATCTATATATACACTTTTAATTATCGACTTATCCTATATATATCGTAAATGTTTCTTTTTATAAATCAGTTTGTTAAGATATGTACATCTTATCGTATGAAAACTTAAAATTTCATAGCTGACGATAATTGAGATAATTTCTTACAAACTAATAATATAGTTTTTTTAACAATTTCAACTGAGCTAATTTAACATGCCTAATAATATAATTTTTAAATGTTGGAAGATTAAAATTAAGAGGTCAATTAATTAAATCAAGAGGACCTGGTGCATTATGAACAAAATAATAATAATAATAAAGAGGACCCTTACTAACCATCTGCTTATAATTAGGCTTCAAGCTGTAAAAAAGAAAACAGTTTCTAATAATATACATTTAGCACAGTCTGTTGAGATTTGGATAAGTGGATCAAATCCAAAATCTTTTGGGAAACGAAAGATGATAATTTCAAATTTAATATCTTTAATTTTATAATTTGAAACTGGATATCTTAATTAAAATTAACCTATTATTATCATCATCCTCATCATCGTCTGACTGGATTAATCTTTTACAGCTAAATTATAAATAATCACACAATGTTCTTCATTTCCAATACTTTGTTTAGTTTTATCTCAACTTAGAAATTATCTTACTTATTGGAATCTTAAGTTAATTAAAAAGTAAAGCTTTTAGTGTTTTTTAATCATGGCGGGTGGTGTAATCGCCACTGATTCCGGAACTAACCAAGACTTTCCGGCGAAGCTCACCGGCCAAGTCCTCATTTGCACCGCCATAGCTGCCTTTGGTGGTTTAATGTTTGGCTACGATATTGGAATTTCAGGTGCCTTAACTATTAAAGTTCTTGTGTTTATTTTAAAGTTTTGGCGGCGACTAACCCTTGAAAACGTCGCTAATTGTGGAATCTATAGCAACGCTATGAAAAAATGTCGCTAAAGATGCAATTTCGCTAACTATTTCGATATATATATGTACAGGAGGAGTGACAGGAATGGACGAATTCCTGCTGAAGTTCTTCCCCAATGTATATATTAAAAAGCACCACGCCCATGAAAACAACTACTGCAAATTCGCCGACGAATATCTTCAGCTCTTCACGTCGTCCCTCTACTTAGCCGCCATCGTCGCCAGCTGTGCAGCCTCCTTTATGTGCAAGAAATTCGGTCGGAAACCAACCATGCAAGCCGCCTCTGTCTTCTTCTTCATCGGAGCTATTCTCAACGTTACGGCCTCCAAACTCAGTATGTTAATCCTTGGAAGGATTTTCCTTGGTGCTGGTGTAGGATGTGGTAACCAGGTAATTAACTAATTATAATAATCTTCACATTAATTAATTAACATTAACACCATGCAAAAATAAAACATTTTCAGCGTACGTAATCTTATGGAATTAATCATGTTTGAAACAGGCAGTTCCACTGTTCATTACAGAAATTGCACCTCCAAAATATAGAGGAGGACTCAATGTTTGCTTTCAGTTGCTTATCACTGTCGGCATCTTGATAGCAAACTTGGTTAACTATTTCACATCGAACATAAAACACTACGGTTGGCGGATTTCATTGGGCGGAGCCGCCGTGCCGGCCATAATCCTCCTTGTTGGATCTCTCATAATCGTGGAGACCCCGGCGAGTCTAATAGAAAGGGGAAAGAAAGAACGAGGTCTAAAGACTCTAAAGAGAATTAGAGGCGTAGATGATGTCGAAAAAGAGTTCGAAGAGATTGTTCGTGCCACCGAAATCGCCAATCAAATCAAACACCCTTTCAGGGAACTAATGAAAAGGCCTAGCATTCCACCGGTGATCTGTGGCACCATCATTCATGTGTTCCAGCAGTTTACAGGGATCAACGTGGTCATGTTTTACGCACCGGTGTTGTTCCAAACCATGGGGTTCGGGTCCAATGCATCGCTTTTATCGGCTGTTATAACCGGCACGGTCAATTCGTTGTCGACGCTCATTGCGGTATTCGGTGTGGATATAGCTGGAAGGAAGAAACTACTCATTTTTGGAGCTTTGATTTGTTTGGTCGCTCAGGTAAAATGTCTTAAATTAAACCACTCAGGCTCAGCTGTGTAATACTAATATTAGGAACAAAAGGAAGAACAAGAGTTGAATTAGGCCTTTTTGTTCTGTTTTGCAGTGTGCAATTGGAGGTCTTCTGAAAACGTATCTTACAGAAACAAGCAAAGTACCTAATGGGACGGCCAAACTAGTGGTGGGATTAATCTGCTTATATGTGAATGGATTTGCCTGGTCATGGGGTCCTTTAGGGTGGCTAATATCTAGCGAAGTCTACCCGTTGGAGACTCGATCCGCAGGCTTTTTCCTGGCCGTCGGCACCAACATGTTCTGCACATTCCTAATCGCACAATCATTCCTCTCCATGCTTTGCACCATGGAGGCCTACATTTACTTCTTCTTCGCAGCCTGGCTCGTGACGATGATTGTTTTCGTGGCGGCGATGCTGCCTGAAACCAAGGGAATCCCCATCGATGAAATGGTCGAAAGGGTATGGAAGAAACACTGGTTCTGGAAAAGGTTTTATAAATCTAGCGACATTGAGAGACCAAAAGCTTCGATCCAGCTAGAGCAGCAGGACAAATCAAACCATTAAAACCTTAGTTAATTTGTATATCCATTTCGATTATTCTTGTTTCTGCCATTTGTCTATCTAGTAATAAGAGTACAGATTATCTGTAGTGTAGTAAGAATATTTCAGATATTTTTTGGTTTTTTTTACTATTTGTTATATAAAATTATATTTTTCACTTTCAGAAGTTATTCCAAGGTTTCCACTTTCTTCCTTACATTTTCTTTCTATTTTTGCATTGATTTTGTGTATTTCAAGTTCGCTTTTAAATACAAAAATCTTCTATCTTTTTGTGCCCTTTTATATGCCCCAACCTTAAAAAAAAAATTTAAACTCTAAATTCTAAACTTTAAATTGTGAGTCCTAAAAAACACATTATTTAGCAAAATATATAAATATAGAAATATCCATTTTCATATTTCATTAAAGAAAACTATTATGGTTTTGTATGATAAATAATCCATTATTGACAATTGTTAACTAGTTATTTAGCATCATGTTTTAAAGCCACACCATTGAATCAAAAGTTGTCTGGAATACCTTTTCAAAAACAAAAAAGTTGTCTAGAATACACACACTTATATATTACTTAGGCTACAAGTAATCTGAATGTTGGATTCATTTCATTTCTAAGCACTAACTAGCACCATTGCTGACAGAATCCCCACATATCTGGAAGACCTTTGCATATAGAGCCATGGCTTTTGGAAAAAAATGGATGCTCCGATTGCTGTCTGGTTACCAGGAACTGAAGGAAGGGGAATCACTGATGTAGTTTTTGGAGGCTATGAATTTGAGGGGCGATTGCCGATGACATGGCTTAGGGCAACCAAAAACAGCTACCATTCGACAATGGAGGTAATTCATGTGATCCTTTGTTTTCCCTTGGCTTTGGATGTACATGCAGCAAGGAGAAACCTACAGAGTGAATGATTTCCATGGCCCAGGTCAGGCTCAGCAGTGCCAATGCTCTTTCCTTTTTTAATAATCAAGGCACACACATCTGGTCCCTTGGCAAATTTCATTATTGATTTTTGCCTTTCAAAGGCTTGTGCCTCATGTATGAATTCAGACCACATTGTTGCGGCACTTCAATCTCTCACAGTTTCCAAGTCACAGTTATGTCGGTCATCATGTCTAGGGGCCTGTCTCTCCTTTGTTTTCTTGACAGTGATTTATGGTGTTTTCACATGCATAAATCAAGCTTCATATCTTAACATGCATGGATGCATTTCTGAATGTCCTTTCTGTTCTGCTTTATCATTTTCTATTGTCCCGAAGATACCCTGAAAACACATTTGAAACAGTTATGCAGTCTTTGTAACCTTTTTATTGCATCAATTATTGCCTACTTTTTCTTCTTTGAAATGTGTCGACAGACCCCAAAATTAGATCAATTTCAAACCATTTTTAAGCCATTGAAGAACAGCATAGAAAATGCCCAATGTAGTTGCAGATAAGAGCTTCTGTTACAAACATCAATTCTGATTTAGTTTTCTTTCACAACCAGAAGCATTATAAGAGAAGAATCAGAATAATGTAAGATAACCGAAAGTGTCAAATTATGACATAATATGTATGTGGTCGTAACTTGTTAAGATGCTGATAAAAAAATAAGAATAAAGTTGCCTAGATGCCTTTTTATTTATGATTATTCTGTCTAGTTTTCTCAAGCTACCTTCAAAAGGCTAGCTACTGATATGACCATATTGGTCATTTTGTCCATGTATTCTTTGCTTCATATATGGGACTGAATATACAATATGCCACCAATTTTGTGTGGTAGCCTTTACAGATATTAAAATTTGATCTTTAATGAGATCCTTTAATTGGTCAAGTGATCAAAGATGTCCATCCGCTTTCACCTTGTGTGAGTTTGGATCCTAGCATTTGCTTTGGGAATGAGAATAGCACAAAAAACTGGAACTCTTTGTACTTACCAATTGTCGTTAAAGTCGAAATACAAACAAATAAAGGAAGTAAAGATACACAAGAACTTGGTGCAATGGCCTGCATATTGATAGTCAAACTCACATGATTAAACCCGCAAGCAATAGATTAAGGAAAAAATAAACTTTTTTAATTTCCAATGAAAAAGCTTAATGGTTTGTCTCCATTGAAGAGTTCACGGTTTGAGCTTAAGATTTAAAAAACAAGTGGAAGTTGATTGCAGACGTGCACTTGCTAGTTGCCACCATTGTTAAGAAGATTGAAGGAAAGGGATATCTTAAACAAACACACTTTAAAAAGGGTTTTACTGCAAAATTATATAAATAAACAAGCAATCTACCCTGAATCTTGCTTTTGAATACTATATTCTGTTAGTGTAACCAATAATATATACTCACAAGGAGGAATCTTCTTTTTAACAAGAGGATCTATCGAGGAAGAAAAAGGGGCGCATTGAAGAATATGATGCTCAAGTTAGTGGGATTCAGTGTCAGCCTGGACTAAGTTTTGAAGGTCAAGAACAGTCAAGTAGGCCATTTTGGGGTCATTTGGAAAATGGGGTTTACTGCAATAGTCTCAAATGCCCTGTGACTCAGCTAATATGAACCGAGATCCTACCAAACCAGTTCAAAAATGCGCTGGTGCAGCCATTGTAAAATGGTTAGGCTTTACCTAGAAATGTAGACCCTACATGGGGATGCTCCAAAACCATTTTCAACCTATAGAGTATGACTTTATCAGTAGCAGCAACTTTTGAAGTTTTTTTTTTCTGTTGGAAACTTGGAATTCTCGGTCTTGAATCAAATTACTAGGACTTACAACACGGAACTGCCAAAAGTTTACAACCAGATTAATGAACTTCTGAAAATTACAACTGTCTAAGCTTTGAACTACGGGTTGTATATGCTTATTCTATTGCTTCATTCTCCGTGTGAGCCTGCAATTCGAACCCAACTTGCTGATGCATGTATGATGCACTCCAATCTTATCTTTGAGCCTTCTTAAGGTGCCAAATAATAGCACAAAAGTAGTGTATTCTTCTCTTATGCTTCAAAACATATTCCTAGACAGCTAGAGTCTAAGACAACTTTATCCGTAACTCATATCCTGCATGTTGATCTGTCGATGCAGTCAGGATAAGCTCACTACTATTACCAAATAGCATAGCAATTTGATCAAGGGACAATCAGATTCAACTACAGAATCTTAAATAAAAGGGAAATAGGTGTTTAAGAATCTTCCCGCAGAGTTTCACATTTCATACTCTGAAATTCCTAGCAAAACTCAATCCTATCACCTTTTGTTTTGAATGCTATGGACTAAACTCACGTTCTTGATAATATACAGATGATAAAATCATAAAAGCACAAGACAGATATAATAATCCACCGGCAGGAGAAACTCAGAATAGGTGGTCTTGAGGGTATTGTTCGGCTGATTGCATCTGAAAAACCAAATTCTGAGGTCCAAAATAGGACTCATGTGCAGCACTTCTTTGCAGACTCTGCCCCTGCATTTTCGATCCATAGGATGGAACTCCATAAGGAGAAGACATTAGCATACTTCCTTGTGTTGAATTAAAAGCCATTGTTGCCCCACGGCAAGGCTGATTCCATTGAAAGTGTGTTCTGGGCATGTCAGCAGAATTTGGCTGCTGAGGGAGCACCGAAGACTGCTCAGGTGAAGGAGTACCCTTATTGTCCGGGGAAGCAGTTCTCATGTCGTTGAGATTGACCGTTGTTATGTCATGAATGCTAGCTCTTCTCTTATCCTTCCCTCCTGAAAGCTGCCTAATGAAATACTTCTGAGCGTGACTAGCCACCTGAGTCGGTGTTCGAGTAACAACGAAATTGCGAGATATGTTTCTCCAATCCCCTTTGCCATACTTTTTTAGCCCCATTAGAAACAATCTGTGAAAAATCCATGAACATCGATTCTTGTCAATGAAATGGAAGATAAATATTAAGAAATCAAAAGCAAATTTCTTAACCTGAAAGTACTGCTGATACAAACAGATAATATAGATCATAAAAGAATGAGCACAATTATAATTTGTAACAGATTACTATAAACTTTTAAATGAACACCATTTAAACTTACTTATGCTCCTCTTCTGTCCAAGGAACCCCTTTCTTCCTCTCATGATCTCCAGGCCTGCCTGATGAAGATCTCTTTCCACCAAGTCCATATGACTGTTTCAAACCATCAAAGCCATGGCTATTCACCCAATCCAATGTGAATGGAGAGGTGCTATATCCAGGAATTGGAACCAGCCCTGCTTCTATACTGCTAACATCAGCTTCTAATTCTCTATATTGCTTGATTACATCTCCGACCGTTTTCCCCGGGATCATCGCAGCCACTTTCTGCCATCGGTCAGGCGTATCTTTATCGTACACCGCCAAGGCATTCTCGAACATCTTGTTCTCTGCTGATGTCCAATTCGTGCTCTTACTCTCTTCAGCAAACCAATTTGTGCCGGATAGATGAGAATTTGGAGACAGAATTTCCATTTCC